>LPNX010349273.1:79698-94206 GCA_001517045.1 Pseudotsuga menziesii
GATGGAGTCCCACGGAGCCCAACACTGATCTGATGTGTGCCCAGTCTTTCCACAACGCTTGCACTGCAAATATGATCTTTTGTTTCTGCCCCCTCTGCCTCTGAAATTTCTTCTTCCTCGTCCTCTCTTGCTGCAATATCCCTTGGAAGGGTCTTTGGATTGGTCTTTGCCAGCAAGGGCAGCACCAATACTAGATGCCAAAGAGTGCATCTCTAATTTGGAAACTATAACTTACAGAATGCTTAGAAAAAAATATATGGGATGCAGGTTTAGATTCCTCCTCCTTTACATATTACAATATGATTCTGCAGCCTATCAGCCCTATCAAAACAATCTTGCAGCTGCTCTATATTTAATTTCTATATCATTTCAATATCTATATTTCTCTTTTTCATTAAACTCTGTGCACTATTCTACACAATGCAAATCTGAGTCTCTGCACTAGCTTGTGGTGCTTACAACTCTGTCATCATTGACAATTTGACAGCAAGATACAATCGTAGCCTCCTAATCTCTTGTTCAACCATATTGTATACTATACTTACAAAATCAAGGTGTATAGAAGCACACTTACCAACGAACACCAACAAAACAACATATATCAGTCTTCAACACAATATATATGTATGATCAGTCTTCAAACAAATAAATATGTGTTAGTTGTGTTCACCGGTCTTCACGCAGGCAGCTTTCATTCAATCTCCAACGCATAGATTTAGGGCAGAAATTAGGGTTTGTGTAATCCAACGATTACAAAAAATATCAGCACCAAAGTTGCACTCCACATGCTTGAGAACGGGCATGTGAATTCTCAGGCATGAATCTTCACAGCAGCCGGTATTTAGAAAACTCCCAGGCTCTTGAAGAGAGCAGTCTCCACGCAGATACGTCTTCACCTCCATGCTCTTGAAGAGATATCAACGCAGCCAATGGCAGTCACGATCCATCAAATACACAGCAAAGAAAATATGTTGAGATATACAGTCCTCACACAGGTGATGGTGAGGGAGAGGCACAACTCTCAATTAGAAGAGCCCACGCTGAATGAATAAGGTTCGTAGCTCGCAATGTATACAATCACAGGCCGCATCAAATATCAGTCACAGGCTCATCAAATTCATATACGCCATGAAAATACTTATTGAAAACCACAGAGCCTGAACACGCTATAATCCTTCACAACGCAGTCTCCAAGAAACGAAATAGGGTTACGCCAACAGATACACGCATGTCCTTGTTTTTTTTTCAGCAGTCTTCACAGACACATCACGTAACAAATACTATTTCCCCAACGCATCAAATACATAGGCACATAAAATGCACAACGATCATGGATCATACATCAATAAAGGGCTCATACAACAACCGCATTGTTCACGGTTCATACACAGGAAAATATTTGTAGAATTTTCCACTCAAAACTCCATGCGCATAATTGGGGTAAAATTTAGGTTTCATGCAGTCACCAATGGTCACAATTATCCATAGAAAAAATATGTAAGTTCTTACCTTCAGAGAGTTCAATAATGGCATGAATCTTCAGCAAATTGTCATTAGAATAAGCTTACTCTTCCATAGATTCTCATCTTTGAATATTGAGATCTCTTCTTGGGTGGTCGCAACACCCAATCATACACAGAAGATCTCAAAACAAATCTCACACATGAAACCACGGTTCAAATATTATCCATCAACTCGGCTTCACAGACATCATGTAGATTCTTCCAATATTTGAGCAGTCTTTACGGTCTTCAATCAGTACCAACAATGTGTACAATGCAACGGAGCACACTCTCTCCAATATAGATTCAAACTCACGCAGCATACAGCTCACAGCTCATAGCATAAACTTACAGCTCGCCTCTCATCTAGCTCGCAGCTTCAAATTAGGGTTTTTTTTTTTTTTACAGTCACAAAGAACTCAGACCCAATATTTGATGCAGGTCTGAGTCTCCATATTATGAAGGCGTGCAGGATACAGGACAAATTTTTCACCAATGCGCTAAGTGCTCCATTGCGTCTCTACAAAATCGCAACACAAAAAAAACTCAACCTGAAGGAATTGTAACACATACAATCAATGTATGCAGGCTTGGCAGGAGAAATGCATGCGACTGGCAACAGAATGGCAGTGCTCTGATAACACAGGCAAATTGGCAGGCATGCAATGCAACCAGGAGTTATGGCAGGCAAATAGCCATGCTCTGATACCACTTGTTAGGTATAACTCCTGATTCAATACTATTCCAATGCCAATGCATATATTTATACATTTCAGGCGGTGGTTGAGATTCCGACCGGCCTATCCATATTCCTACGTAACTGTTCAGCTTCCTATTCTTTATTTATTTATTTACAATATATAATCCCTACGGATTATATTCTAACAAATTGATCAATAGTAATTTGAGTTGATAAGTTATTAAATCTCTTTCATGTTTCTGTTAAATTGATGGACATACTTATCTATTTTCCAATTCCTGTATTCTGCAATGCGGAAAGCGGAATGCGGAACTTCAAAATGAAAATAAAATGTGACGATTACTTTTGCAAATTCTGCATTCAGTACTGCGGAAATTGGAACTCCGAATGACAAAACACACTTTATTAAGTAAAATCAGTAGATCATTCATTCATTTGCAGAAACACTAAATTTTTTTACTCTCTCGGCATTTTTTTGTACCTCTCGGTGCAAATGCTAGTTTTATTACGCAGAAGGCGTTTTCCCCATGGAGACGAAGTCTCAAAATATTCCTAGTCTCCCTGGCCACTAACATTTTGACACGTGCCCCCTTGTGATTGGTGAGTTTAGGTACAACACGACCATGGTTATTTCGGGTTATTATATCTCATGATCTGACAACGCCCAAAGAAGCAACATGGAGTTGATCGGTTAAATACGCCTTCTGAAAACGTTCAGGCTTTATTATGTGTGTTCGTATTATTTCCGCGTAACTTCTTCCTTTGCCAAGTCCATCCTTATTTTAAACTCATTTTGTGTTACTTATGATCGATCTGCCTCTAAATTTGGCAGAGATTTTGGCCTCTAAATTCGTACGATTTGCAGGAAGAAGAAAAATACATTGTCCAAATCATCTTTTGGTGCATTTCTCAGTGTAATTTAGATTTATCGTGATACCTTATAACATGCCAATATTAATTTAATTTAAAGGTATAATTATCGAAATGTTTATTCGAGGTATCAATTTTTTATTAGGAAATAGGCAAAAAAGTCTCACGGTTTCTATCATTTTTTTGTTTGTAATGCTCTTGCAAAACTCTCTATGCATCTTTCTTATGAGTTTTTTTTGGCTTATAATCTTTTCACTCTCTGTGCATTTTTCTTATGAGTTTTTTTTTGGCTTATAATATTTTCAATAAAGTGTTTTTAATTAGTTTCATTGAAGTAGTCCGTTAAAGCAAATGTATACAACCAAAGTATTCAAACAAGCACAAAATAACTTATGCCAAATCTTTGTTGTCACTACAATTTAGAAATTAATGGGTTAGGTTTGAGTTGCTTCTTAATCTAGGCTTTTATAATTAAAAATATGAAAGAAGAAATCCATAACATTTGGCACTCTCGGGGCTAAGCGTTTGTATCAGTTTGATTTCAAAGTTTAGAAGTGAAGATTTTTAAATGGCGAAGGTTTCATAGCATTGACAATATTAATTTAATTTAAAGGTGTAATTTAATTTAATTTAAAGGTATAAGCTTAGTGGTATTAATTTTTTATATTACGAAATAGGTAATAAAAGTCTCGCAGTTTCTATCATTATTAATAAAAAATAATTTATATAGAAACACTGTAACACTAGAGGATTAAAAATAATAATTTTATTTTAATTTTTTATATTTTTGTAAAAATATTTAAAATATAAAAAAAGAAGTTTAAATGTAAAATTGATTTGTTTTCCATATATATAAGGTGACTTTTTATTTTATAGAGAATCAAAATTACATAATTTTTTTTAACAAAAATCTTTTGATGTTGTAATATTGTATTTTTTTATTTAAAAAAAACAATCTTTCAAACATAAATAGTGTTTCGGCAAAAGAGAAAGGTAAATTGATAATCAATTTATCAATTTACCTTTCCACTTTCCTCTTTCAGCATTGGAAAGCTGAAATAGGAAAGGAGAAAGTTAGGATGTTTGAATGGTTAAATCTGATGATAAATTATGGCTTTATCATTTTGTGCACTATTGATTCATGCTATTTACATTTTTTATGAACATATAGCCATAAATTAAAAGAAAATTTATAAAAAACATATAAATTATTAAGTTTTGAGAAATTTAATTAATATAAATTAACATTATAAAAATTAAGTTAAAGATTTAATTTATAAAGATTGAATTGTGTTTACTAAAAATAATTATAATCTAATCTAATTAAATGAAAGCTATAATTAAAAAAACTAATATAAATAATTAGCATGAAAATTAAGTCAAAGATTTAATGGATATGGATAAGGATTGAATTGTGTTTTAATTAAATTTAAAAGGATTAAATTTTGTTGAATAAAAGCTAAAACAATTATAATATAAAGTAATTAAATTGAAGTCAAAGTTAGAAAAAATGATATATTGAAAGGAGTTCTAAAATAATAACTAATTAAATTTGGTTAATTATAAATTAAATAATATTATTAGAGAAACCTGGCCGGACATTTAAAATCTTGAAGTATGGGTTTCTAAAAATGAAAAGAGAAAACTAAAATTAGTAGTTCCGAAAAACTAAGTTGAGGATCCGACCCAAAAACACATCGAAGTTCTGCATCTCACTTTCCGCAGTGCAGTAAATGGAAAGCGAAAGAAAACAAAAAATGCAAAAAAAATCAAAATTTTGATTTCCGCATTCCGCAATGCAGATCGGAAAGCGAAAATCAGGAAATAAGATAAATAAAAATGAGACACATACTTTTCCGATCTCTGCATTCCGCGCTACAGAAAGCAAAAGTCGGAAATACATAAAGTTTTATTACTAACTTGTAACTTATGATTTCCGTGTTCCGCACTGTGAAAAGTGGAAGTCGAGAATCATGTTTAATTCGTAACTTTGTTTGCAATAATTTAGTTGTTTTTAGCCATTTAGAGGATTTGGGTACAGATCATTTCATATGGGGATTTCATTCTATGGGTTTTGACCTTGAAACTATTGGTGGGGAACCATTGCCTAGAAAAGAATAAATCAAAGTTTCAAACAAGCTTACTGGAAGTTTGTAAACCATGAATTATGTTATTAAGGGCTCTGTTCCATTATTTGTTAGATTCCATAAGTGAAGTTTTAACCCATGGTGATTCCAAAGAGGTAGGCATCATTAATAGTATATGCCATATTTTGGTCCATAAATGGTGGGTCGAACATTCCTAGTTCAGATCTCTACATATGTCACTGCGTGGATTATATTTTGTATCGTTTCTATGAATTAGGACAAACATAGGCATCAAGGTTTAGCTTGATTACAAATATTTGTTTTCCATAAAGATGCTCGCTCAATTTGCATCATGGATTTGAGCAATAAGCAAGTTTAACATTATTATAATTATTTCATCAATGAATTGCATATGTATTCTTTTTGTTTTCAATGTTTTCCAGTGGTTTTTAAGATACATGGACATTTGAGAGGTATAAGTATTCCTTAGTAGTAACAAGAGAGTCTGGTTTTTTCTCTTGGTAGTAACAAGAGGTTCTGGTTTTTTCTCATGTCATACATTCTTTTCTTAATGCCCATCAAGGTTATTTTGCCTAATTCTAAGTGGAGCGAGTTTACATCTTATGGCTATTACTCTCATTAATTTGCCAATGTTATTTAGAGAAGGATTCATTGAGCTTAGTTTGTTTTATGTTCGTAGTTTATTAGTAGGAAAAAAATAATCTACATAATGGAAGGTACCACAAAAAACTATACCCAAGAGCAGGACTGTGGAGAATCCCATTGAAAACAACCACAAGAGAGAAAATGTGGTACAACAGCCCGAACAACAAACCATGCCAACTTCTGAAGAACATGTATTTTTGTTACATTTATTGGAATTAAACTCTTACAACACCAAGCCACTATGGTTGCATTCCATATTTGAGTGGAAGAAATCCTTATAAGGACATTATGACATTTTTATATGCTAGAATTGTTCACAACATTAGCTTTGTATTCTTAGTATTTTAACTCATCTAATTAATAATCTTACTATTCATCTTTTAGGAGACGAGAATAAAAAAAATATGGAGGACTTGTTCCCAAGAAACCACCTCTAATTTCCAAGGTATGTAATATATTTTTGGCTTTTGAAAAAACAAGTAGCTTGGATCATAATTTTGTTGTCTAAAATGTGTCTCAAGTCCTATTTGTTGATAAAGCCTTATGAGTTTTCCAGATTGATATTTGAATCTTAGTTTCATAAGCTTATTATTTGTTTTAATTTTTGTTTTTTTCAATCTCTATGAGAGCTTTAGGATCATGAGCCTCCATTCTTCGACTCTGCAAATTCGGGTTTGTTTTTCTTATATATATGAGGGGACTTTTTATTTTATAAAGAATCAAAGTTACATTTTTTTTAACAAAAAGCTTTGGATGTTGTAATAATATATTTTTCTATTTTAAAAAAACAATTTTCCAAATATAAATAAAGTTTTCGCAATTTGAGAAGGTAAATTGATAATCAATTTATCAAATTACATTTTAGCTCTTTCTGCATTGAAAACCCAAAGTGAAAAGATAAAGTGGTAAATTGAAAAATTGCAATAATTACATTTTCTGCAATTAAATCTACAAAATTCTTGAAACTTCAATAAAAAATTCTAAAAGTAATAAGAAATTCAATATATATTAAATTTCAAATTCTTTAAAAGTCATATTGAATTATTATTTATATATATATATATTTATATTTATAAATAAAAACATATAAATATATGAAAGTATGTATGAAAGTAAGGAATCATGAATAAATATGTTTAATTCGTATACTTATTCATGATTTATTAATATAAACTATGTAATATTTAAAAAGTAATTCATTATGGCTTTTCAATATATAAATTAGAAATTTAATGAGATAGAGATTCAAGTTTGGGAAGCTTTAAACAAATCAAAAATCATATTGGAAACAATGGAACCCCAAAATAAAAAAACATATCAAGTTTCCTATCCCACTTTCCCCATTGAGTAAACCAAAACAAGATGAAAAGAAAAATCAAAGTTCCATTAAACAAATTTTCTTATTTTTTATAAAAAATTATTGCAAACAAAGTTACTAATTAAACATATTTATTCATGATTCCCTATTTTCATACATACATTTTATATGTTTTTATTTGTAAATTTAAATATAAATATATAAATAAGAATTCAATATGGCATTTGTAGAATTTGAAATTTAATATATATTCAATTTCTCATTACTTTTACAATTTTTATTGAAGTTCCTGGAATTTTGTAGAATTAGTTGCTGAAAATTTAATTATTGCAACTTTTTAAACATGAGTTTAATAAAAAATACGAAAATCTAGAATACAAAATCTCTTTAAATATTAAATGATATATTTTAAAAATTAATCTATAAACTATATAATATAATGAAGAAGAAAAAATGATTACAATTAAGAATGAAAAAATTATTGGAAACAAAGTTAAGAATTAAACATACTTATTCATGATTCTGACTTACAAGTTCCTAATAAAACTTTATGTATTTTTGACTTCCTCTTTTTGGCACTGTCAAATGTGGAAATGAAAAAAGTGTTGGATTTATTTTAGCAATTTTGTTTGCACTCACTTTCCATTTTCCACAAGTGGGGAAAGCGGGATGGGGAACTTGGATATATTTTTTATTTAGCCTTTCCATTGTTTCCAATATGATTTCTGATTTGTTTGAAGTTTATCCATATTTGTCTCATTAAATTTCTAATTTATATATTGAAAGGCCATATTGAATTACTTTTTAAATAGTATACAATTTATATTAATGATTCATGAATAAGTATACTAATTAAACATACGTATTCATGATTCCCGACTTTCATACATACAGTTTATATTTTTTATTTATAAATATAAATATAAATATATAAATAAGAATTCAAAATGGTCTTTGTAGAATTTGAATTAAAATAAAAATCAATATATCTCAATGAGAAAGAGGTCTTCTGCACTCTCACAAGTCGACTCCTCCACTTACCAAACTTGGTTCCCGCACTTTCATAATTTTCTGGGGTCTAATTTCCTAGGGATGCCGAAGGAGGCTTAGAGACTTTTGAAACTTGCAATTCTTCACTTTCTAGATTCCACACTCCGCCCTCGATCATGATCTAGGTTAAAATGTTAATATAAATATATTTTTATCATTTAATTATCTTATTTTAGAATATAAATAAAAAGACAAATTATACACTATAACACTCATGGATTTATAACTTATGTTCTCCATTGATTGTTTGAGTGGCATGTTCATATATTTGAGAGTTTGTATAATGATTTTAATGATTTTAATTACTGAATTATATTATTTATCTTAATATTGTATTTCTTATTTTAAAATTAAATTGTATTTTTATTTGAATGAATTAACTAAAGAAATTAATATTTTAATAAATGGTATTAAAATTAAAGACTAAATTCCAGAGAAGTATTGGTAAGTTTAATGATAAAAATTAGAGATTAAATTAAAACAATTTGTCAAAATAAGTAAAAGACTTTATTTTGTAGTAAAAAACTCATTCATGGACATTATAAAATTCATTTTAAACCTAGAATGATTAAAATTTTGATGAAAAATGCTTTAACCAATAAAACCATAATCTAACATTAATCTAATTATGAAAAAGCTTTGGATACAAAGCCCACCTCGATTTTTATTATTATTTAAAAAATAAGATTTATTAGATTTTTTTATAAATAAGTTTAGAATGTATATATTAAATAGTTAACTTCCTAATTTCCATAATGATATCAAATGTATATCAAAGACTATTAACTTAAATACTTAGCCATGACTAATTCATGAGGAACACCACTAATTGAATTATCAAATTTTCAACCCTCTCTTAGTGAGTCCAAATCAAGTGTGAAAACTCATTTCTCCAAGAAAGTGCACAAATTATTTGGGGGGGTTAGTTTTTTAGGTAGTTAAATTTTTTAACTTTGCTAATGTGAATTTTCCTACCATGTAAATAGTTTATAATTTGACTACCTAAATAAGTTAGAGGTAGGTTATATATATAATTTATATGTATTTACATGTACACTATTTTTAATTAGTAATACAAATTTATTAAAATTAGGGTAGGAAAATAAAAAGATGGAGATTGGGGGTGGAGAGAGCTGATAGGGTTTAAGGATAATTAGGGTAATTAAAGAGAAAGAGATGTATAGGATGCTAGGAAACACAAAGAAAGAGAGACTTTGGGTGGTAGGTGGTAGGAGAGGGTGATTAGGAGGGAGAGAGAGGCACAAAGAAAGTGAGGGAGAGAGAGGGGGGAGAGAGAAAGAGAGAGAGAGGGACACCCATGGCCGCTGAACGAGGAAGGAAGGAAGATATAAAAGGAGGAAGGGGGAGGGAAAGAGATAAGATCACTACTACCCACAAAAATATTTTTAAAATGTAATTTCCAATCTCCCAAAATAAGTCAGAAAAGTTTTTATCCTTTTGGCATTCTTTTGCACCTCTCGAAAGGTCTGTAGGTCTATGTCCCAAAATAAGTCAGAAAAGTTTTTATCCTTTTGGCATTCTTTTGCACCTCTCGAAAGGTCTGTAGGTCTATGTCACACATGGGCCAATATTTTTTAAATTGTGATGTTTATTTTTTAATTAGTTTAGGCATGAGTGAAAGGCAAAATTTATTTACTCCTTATGGCGAAATTCTGACATGTTTGACTCAACCACAGCCTATTCTGCAACTCCCCGTACCAACTCTGCCCAAATCATTAATGAGAAAAGACCTTATAGTAAAAGTTAAGACCCAGCTCACAGCGTTCCGTGCAATTATTTGCTGAGACATTCAATGCCATTCATTGGACTGTATGGGTAGCTTCTCCTATTTATTAGGAACTCCTCACACACTGGCTGTGCACCTGAGCATTTGATTGTTATCTTAGAGTGAAAGGGGTATAACTGGTAATCTCTGTTGGTTTCTTTAAGTGAAAGAGGCGTGAGAAATGGGTGAGATTGGGATTGTGAAGGCGGTGCTTGTCGTCGGATTTGCGGTGGCCATGATGAGTATGAGAGTCGAAGGTGCGATCACATGCAACCAGGTGGTGAATGCCATGGCTCCATGCGCTGGATACCTCATAGGAAATGCCGCCACCCCTGCTGCAGCCTGCGGCCCTGCCATTCGTGGCCTCGACTCTCAATTGAAGGCCACCGCTGATCGCCAAGCTATTTGTGGCTGCCTCAAAACTCAAGCTAAGTCGCTTGGGGTTAACTTGGGGAAGGCTGTCAATCTCCCCGGTATTTGCAAGGTCACCGATCTCAATGTTCCTGTCAACCCTAACGTCGACTGTTCTAAGTATGTTTGCCATTAATCTCTCCCTTCTGTTATTCTTTGATATTCTGCTGCGGCCTCTATTTTGGTTGTCTGTTTTACCAAATATTTTGTTCTGAATTTGGAATAACAGCGTTGTTCTGCTTTTGTATATGGCAGGGTTCATTGACGAGATCGGATGACGATCAAATCTGGGCTGGCTGGTTTAGTTACTGCTGTCCTTGTATAACCAACTATAGGTAGTGATAGCTTATTACCATGTTGGAGCTAGTATGCAACGTTTTGTGTATCTCTGCTTTTGTCTCTGCGTTTAAATAAATAATAATGCCAGCCACTTTTAATACTATGAATGGTTACCTTCCCAATTCCTTTTCAATCTTGTTTCTGCATTTTAATAAATGATAATGCCAGTCACTTTTAATACTGTGGATGATTACTTTCCCAATTCCTTTTAGATCTCGATAAGTCTGCAGTTTTAATACCAGCGAGGTTACCTTCGCAATTTCTTTCCAGTTTCAAAAAGTCTCAATGTGAGTACTTCAGTTTTAATACTATTAATGTTACGATCCCAATTCCTTTTCAGTCTGCAGCTTTTATGCTATCGATGGTCACAATTTACGTTCCCAGTTTCCTATCTATTTCAATAACTATTAATGCCAATGCGAGTACTTTCAGTTTTAATACTATTGATTGTTACGTTTCCAATTCCCTTTAAATCTGGATAAGTCTGCAGTTTTAATACTATCGATGTTATGTTCCCAATTTACTTTCAATCTCAATAATTGTGAACGTCAATGAGAGTACTCGCAGTTTTAATACTATGGACCGTTAAGTTTCCAATTCCTTTTCAATCTCCGATAAGTATGCATTTTTAATACTATAGATTGTTAATTTCCCAATTTCCTTCCCTTTCAATCTCTCAATCGATATGTAAATATGTGTATGGAAAAAGAATTTTATAAAATTTTACTATTTATCTACTTTGGGGCAAATTTATTTGTTATCATTATATTCAAATTGTTGAAATTGTAGTTTTAACGCTTTTGAAATTGACATAATTTGATTGTTTCAAGAGTCATTTATCAATATTCTTAATTTATTTCTATAATAAAAAATACAATTTAAATAATAAAAGTGTGATTTTTAACAAAAATATCATCACTAAATTCCAACATAATCGCCCAAAAAAAATACAAATAATCTACCATTTTAACTACTTTTTCCATAAATAAAGTTTAAAAAAAACTCTTTTATTTATATATTATATTAAATTACAAAATTCATAATTAACTCATATATCTCAGTTGCACTCTGCACACTTTTAAATATTATATAATAATTACACTCACACTTTTAAATATGATATATTAATTACACTCCCACACTTTAAACAAAACACAAATAATCTACCTTTTCTCTTACTAATAAGTTTCAAGAAAATATTATAAATTCATTAAGGAAGATCCATAATAAACTTATATGTATATTAATTTGTAAATATTCTACCTTTTCTCATTAATAAGTTTTGCTTGTATATTAGAGATTTATTAAGAAATATCCATAATAAACTTATATATATATATATATATATATTAATTGCACTTTCACATATGATTGATTGTTTACTTTTTTTGTTATTATTGAAAAAATTAATTTTGAATGACTATTTTAATATAAAAATATATAATTTTGAATGATTGTTCTTAATATTATATATATATACTTTTTCATAAATTTATTGCAAATTTTATAATGTAATGATTAATATTTTGAAATAATAATTCTTACAATTAAAAAACATATTTCTTTTCTTTTTATTTACACAGCCTTCACAAACTTGAGATTCTAAAAACATGATTATTTTCTTTTTATTCTATAAAATTATCATCGACCATAATAAATTTTAAAAAAAATCTAAAAACATGTTGTTGTTTTTTTTATTCTATAAAATTATCATCAACCATAACAAAAAAATCCTTTCAGATGTATTCATTTCTCTCACATAATTAACAATAACAAATTGTAAATTTTTTTTTTACATATATTCATTTGTCTCCAATAGTAAACTAGTTATATTATTTTGTAGTCTTCTTTATTCTTAGTTTGATCATTTAAATATTATTAAATGCAAATATATAGTATTCATATATATATAATAGGTACATGATAGATAATGCTTTGGAAAGCTTTAACATGAAGAATCTATTAACATGTACTCATAAGAACATTGCATGACTCAAATGGTTACAAGTGTAAAATGTTCATTTGAAAAACAGCCCAATGACAATAAAAAATTTCGTCATCAAAGATGGCTTGCATGGGATGAACTTTAGACATCCCCTTTGGGCATAAGAATACGGAAATGAGCACATATGAGCAATGGGTACACTTTAATTTTTAATGGAATTAATACAAACATATTTGCTTAACTTAGATGTTTTGTTTTATAAATAGCTTGGTTCCACAAGTTATGTAAAGATTCCACGCTTCTAATTGTTTGGTATTATGTTTGAATATATTAAATGTATTTTGTTCACTAATATTATTTATGGATGATTTAATATTTTTGCAATTAAAATTTTAATGATGAATTATTTGTATGTCTTTTTTTATATCACACTATAATGTTATATAAAACATTATCAAGCATGATTGCATTGACCACCTATTCAATTCCCACTATGTTTTGAGTCATCTATTCAATTCCCACTATTTTGGTATTTTGAAAAAAGGGATTTTAGAATAATATCTTTTTAAAATCCATGAAATATTTCTTAGAGGAAAGGACACGATTTGATGAATACTTATATATTTAATCGTTCTCTTCTTGTACTTAATGAGCGAAAGTTTTTAAATGGAATGATTCCTCTACACCAACGCTTTCCTCATTTTTAGCTTTCCATAGAGAAAGGTGCCATTTTGGAGAGTAACGTGGGGGTTTTTTGGCCACTTGTCTCCGTTAAGACAAAAAAGGACCTTCCTTTAAGGAGAGTCCAATGGAGGGGGATTAGGGAGATTTCTTTCCCTTCGTGGGAGGAGCGATCAGAGGGAGATAATTATTCCTTCTTAGTGGGGAAGAGGGAGTAAAGGGAGATATTTATATCTTTCCTTCCCGAGGAAGAGAGAGTTGAGAGAGTTACTTATTTCATTTCCTCGTAGGGGAATAATTCTTAGGGTTATTTAAATGTGATTTAAGTTCACTTGAGGGGGGAAGAAACCAAGGAAGAAGGCGTGCTTCTCACAGGGAACCATCTCTCCTCCTCATATGTGAAGGGTATGCGCTTGGAGAAGGGAAAGCTGAATCTACTCAGATCATGGTATGTGCATATCAGTATCCATCTTTCATAATGTGTCCATTCTCGTTCAAAAACTTGGACTACCATTTTAGTAGACATCCGCTTTATAGGTTTGTTTTCCATATACTCTTCATGCTCTGCGTCGAATTATATGCATTAAAGAATACTGTTTTGGAAATACATTTCAGTCAGTACTTTAAAACGTAGCTCTGGAGAATAGGCGTTGTTGCCCTGCGATCTGTGTGGCGTGTAAATGCTCTGCGATTTGTGTGGTGTATGATTTCTTAAATCTACGATTTCCAAGTTATGCAATGTTGATTGTGGTTTTTTGTGTTTCGTTTGGTACACCAATTCTTATTTGCATTAGGATTATACACATTGTTTGCCGCGATGTGATTTGCTTATATGCGGTCCCAAGAGCTGAAATACATGCGTAGGGTTTCACGAAAATCCTTGTTAGAGGTAGGACGAATGGGGTTATGGGTTTGAACCCTAGTGCATCAAAGTTATCCAGGACTTCAGTCTTAAAATATGGATCAATGTAGCAACCATCTGGCCTGATGGAAGCGGTTATGGTCGAAAATCCATAGATCCACTATCCACAATTTCTTATACACTTTTTACCTATGTTACCAGAAACGAGAAACGGGAAACGAAACGAGAAACGAGAACGGTACGAGAAACGAAGTTTCCAGGTTTCGCAAGTATAAGAAACGAGGAGAGAGA
>LPNX010349273.1:94400-126211 GCA_001517045.1 Pseudotsuga menziesii
CTATGTGCGCTCAAAATCAAAATTATTTCAAGAAGAGAGCTGATCAGAACACGCCGGCAGACCGAGGACTGTGTCAGGACTTAATGAGCAGAGCAGGCAGTAACAGGAATCTATACAGCTATAAGCCAAAGGAGTTAGTGTTGAGCATAGAAAGGTGGGGTGGTTTTTTGGTGGTGGGTGTTTCTAAACGGAATGAGCATTGCCCGCAGAGCACCAACAAAGAGCGAACAAACACAGCTGCGGGATGTGTCTAGTTGAAGTGAATTTGAAATAAAGAGCTGAATCGTGTGCAAAAAAGAGAGATCGTAGCAGGCAGATGAATCTCAGCTAGATAAAGGAGTGCATCTAACCTTAGGTTGAAGCTCTAAATTGCAGTCACCCATGACCAAAAGAAATCCAAAAAAGGAAAAGGACAACGAGTCAAACCTTAGGTTGAAGCTCTGGTCCTGGTTCGCCTGCTATAACCTTCTCCTTCTCCTTTGGCTAGCTTGCAATATAGGGTGGAGAAGAATGTTGAGGCACATATACATAACCAAACCTTATATAGCATAAAAAACAAATCGGTTGAATCGTTGAGTGGAGTAAAATCAAGCCAAATTACACTGTAACTGAAAATTTAAAAAATAAACAGAGAAACAAGGTGGGTTGAAGCTTCGAAAATGGATTTGCGAATATTTTATTTGGAAAAAGAAGAAAGGGGGCCAGATGTGGAGAAGCTTTTCCTCCTTTTTTACCTGGTTCATGCCATATCAAACTGCACACAGGCTTCCCTCTACACATCGATCTCCACAGAGCTGCAGCCGGCTCTTTTTTTACAACAACAAGCAACTCTTCTGCACACGGAGAACAATCGCGTAGCCTCTCCTCCTGGCACTGGCCCCGTCCTCATCAGTGGCACTGGTCCCGTCCTCACTGTTCTCAGAGCAGCGATTTCTCTCCCACGCTCTATAACATCGAGCCCATGAACAATTTAAGCCACTAAAAGTCTGAAACTGACCTGTGAAAGGAAAAAACTAATAAGGCAATACCCAAACTTCAATGTTGAGCAGACTTCGGACAGGCGGTGGGCGGCAGAGAGCAGGCTTCCTTCCCGAACACTCCATCGTCATTTAATTCAGCATTTACTTCATCTTGATTTACCGCCCAGCAAGTCAACTTGACACAAATTACGATCTGCTGAAGAAACGGTCCTCAACAGAACACGTTCTAAGAAAAACCGCAAAACGTTTTTGCCAGAACCGTTGTCCGGAACGGATCGTTTCGTAAGAAACGGTTTCTTCATTTTAGAAACGGAAACGGCCATAGAAAACCGCGGTTTTCGTTTCGTTTCCGTTTCTGCTTCGTTTTCGTAAAGAAACGCATAGACCCGTCACGTTTCTGGTAACATAGCTTTTTACAAAGTATAGATCCCAAATATTCATGGTAAATATTGGAAGCGTTTGCGTAGTTTTGAATGGTAGGGCCTGATCCATTGTTGCATGTTTCCATGTGTTTTCGAGTGTATACATTTTCAATAGAGCGAGCAGTGAAGGTTTGCTATGCTTTTTACATTGTTTGAATATGCCTGCGATGTTAACGTTTCCTTGCATTGGGTTCTGATGCAACGTATGCATTGGATTGGACGTCTGCGTTTTGATCTTGATCATGGTAAGCATCCCTCCTTCCATCGTGAACATGTATCTTCACTTTAGTACAACGTCTCTTGTTTCTCCATGAAGGAGCTTATCCTTGGACCCCAACATAAAACACATTACCAATAGAAAATACGATATCAATAGGAACATAATATTGATTCCATCGATGCTTTAAAACGGTACTCATTAATGTTTTGTATTATAGACTGCATAATCGTAAGACCCCTAGCCATTAATTAGTACTCTGTATATAGACTGTAGATTGCGGCAATTTTGGAAATCCTTGCACCAAAGACATAAACGACTCCTCTAAGGCGTCATAGTTTGTGAAACGTAAAAGGACTGGCTGTGAAAAAAACTGTATCAACACTAAATCATTTACGGAACATATTCTTATCCAACCATTAGGGCCCTTCCTTCATCCGGAGAGCTATGTGGATTAATCATTTCCCTGTGGGTTATGTAAATGTAGAATCAAATTATTCATTTCTCTGTGGATTATTCACTGCTATGTAAATGTAGAATCAGATTATTCATTTCTTTGTGGATTATTCACTGCTATGTAAATTTGGAATCTGAGTCGTTCCTTCTAGGTATCGTTTTCCTCCACTTCTAGCTATCCATTTTGTTACAGGTTAAATGGATAATCCCTATGAGAGTAATGGAAGATATCAGATCTTGATAGGCCTGCGCAACCCCAAAGTTCGTGTTTTATTATACCTTAAATATGGGAGATTGGGGTAGGCAATCCCTAGGAAATTGATTGTGATTTTTTTATAAGTGGTTAACGTGAAGAACCAATTGTCAGTTTCACTGAAATTTGGTAGTGTCATTATTACGCACATTACTTTTAATTCCATATCTGGAAAGCCTAGCTTACAAGTATTTACTGATTTGTTAAGAGCATTGAGTACCTGGGTCCCTTGTCGGTTGTTAGATCATTTCATTATGAATTTATATCCCAGCATTTTGAGTAAAGGAGCGTGGGATGCCTATTTTGTGAGGGAGGAAAGAACTTGTTAGAATTTTATAACATTCATGTTGTAGCTGTTGATCGATTCTATGAAAAGAACATAAAATAAATATGGCAACCATGATGTTGCGGATTGTAACCTTTTGATAAAATAAATGTCACCAGATGTGACCTTTTGTGGACGTAACCCAATGGATTGGGTGAACCACATATATCAACGTCTCTCTTCTATTGATGTCTAATTTGTTTCAGTCTCTCTAGTGTTGACATCTAAATTGTTTCATTTCCCTGTATTGGTTTGGTTTTGTGTATTCAGCATTTGTTTATGGGCTGATGCACAATCATGGACTCCTTTAAAGACACTTTAGATGCCACATAATACTGGAATAAATATATAGCATTTATGCAGAGAAAATTTGTGTAAATGATTATAAGATCATAGAGCTTGATCTCGTATAGTGCACCATATAGTTTTATTGGGAAACGGTGATGGAAATCAAAAGTTATATAACAAACAATCGATGTATGTACTTTCGAAAACTGACGTGTGTCATTTAGAAAAATAATTATAAATAAATTAAACATAGTTTTGAAGGAAAAAAATAGATATTTAGAATCGTAAGATCGTACTCTACAATATCCTAGATTTTCATAAAAAAATAGTGTATGCCATAGCAAAACACGCCATCTAAACTGAGCATATTGATAGAGTTCTGAAAGACAAGCAATAACCCTGGTTTATTTGTCCTAGCTAATAGCTTGATCTTGTCTAGTGCACCATATAGTTTTATTGGAAAATAGTGATGGAAATCAAAAGTTATATAACAAATAATCGATGTATGTATTTTCGAAAACTAACGTGTGTCATTTAGAAAAATAATTATAAATAAATAAAACATAGTTTTGGAGGAAAAAATTACATATTCAGAATCGTAAGATCGTACTCTACAATATCCTAGATTTTCATAAAAAAATATTGTGTATGTCATAGCAAAACATGCCATCTAAACTGAACATATTGATAAAGTTCTAAAAGACAAGCAATAGCCCTGGTTTATTTGTCCTAGCCAATAGGTTCGGTAGTCCAAAGCTATTTCTGAACCTAATGCCAAACCTTATTTCCACCAATTATTTTAATTTTAAAATAACGCATATGCATTATAGCTTATTCATATCGCATATGTGATATGATAAAGCTATAACGCATATGCGTTTTTTCTTAACTAATTTGGTATGAGAGTAAAAAAGAGTAATGGCATCCTTATCCCATTATGATACCATTTAGACAACACTATGATGGACACAAATAATTTCTCTTTTTAACGGTGAACGAAGCCATGGTCTGTGCATCCAAGAAAATAGGTCGGTGAACGAAGCCATGGGCTGTGCATCCAAGAAAACAATAATTCCTCCCATCCTTCGATCTATTCAGCTTCAAGGGAAAATTTGCAACATTAACAGAGAGATTGAAGATTGATTTATGTCAGCGCTCAAAGGACGTTATAAAGTCACGAGAATGCTTGTTTGGTAGCTCTTTTGGATGTAAAAAATCCAGAACGAGTACCAATGGATCAACGTACGCTCTCACTGCAAACCACTAGTGATGATTCGTTGATAGGCGATAGGTGACTTTAATCAACATTGTTATAGTTATCGTGTTATTTTAATCGTCATCTTCATCCTCATCCTCCTCCTCCTCCTCCTCATCACCCTCATCCTCATCATAGTCATCATCCTCCTCATCATCACTATCATTGTTCATCATCATCTTCATCATCACCCTCATCCTCATCCTCATCATCACCCTCATGGTCATCCTCATCATCATCATCACCCTCATCCTCCTCCTCCTCCTCACCACTCTCATCCTCATCAGCTGCATCATGGTCATCATCATCATCATCACCCTCATCCTCATCACCATCATCATAGTCTTCATCCTCCTCATCATCACCATCATTGTTCATCATCATCATCATCACCCTCATCATCATTCTCATCCTCGTCATCATCATCATCATCATTTTTCATCATCATCATCATCATCACCCTCATTCTCATCCTCATCATCATCATCACGCTCATACTCATCAGCTTCATCATCATCATCATCATCATCATCATCATCATCACCCTCATCCTCATCATCAACATCATCATCATCATCATAGTCGTCATTGTCATCCTCGTCATCATCACCATCATTGTTCATCATCATCGTCATCATCATTATCATCATCATCATCATCATCATCACATCATCATTGTCCATCGTCATCGTCAACATCGTCATCATCATCATCACCATTGTCATCATCATCGTCAACCTCATCGTCACCATTGTCATCATCATCACCACCCTCATCCTCATCATCATCATCATTGTCATCATCATCATCATAATCACCCTCATCCTCATCGTCATCATCATAGTCATCCTCCTCCTCCTCCTCATCATCATCATTGTCATCATCATCATCATCATCATCATAATCACCCTCATCGTCATCATCATCATCATAGTCATCCTCCTCCTCCTCCTCCTCCTCATCATCACCACCATCATTATCCTCATCGTCATCATCGTCATCATCATCATCCTCCTCCTCCTCCTCCTCATCATCACCCTCATCCTCATCATCATCATCATCATCGCCCTCATCCATCATAGTCATCATCCTCCTCCTCATCATCATCATCCTCATCCTCATCACCCTCATCCTCATCATCATCATCATAGTAATCACCATCATCATCATCTTCATTATCACCCTCATCTTCATCATCATCATCATCAACCTCATCCTCATCATCTGAAGCATGGTCACCATCATCATCATTATCACCCTCATCATCATCATCATCATCATAGTCATCATCCTCCTCATCATCACCATTATTGTTCATCATCATCTTCAACGTCACCATCATTCTCCTCATCATCATCATCATTATCATTATCTTCATCATCATCACCCTCATCCTCCTCATCATCATCATAGTCGTCATCCTCCTCATCATCACCATCATTGTTCATCATCATCTTCATAAGCATAGATAAATGTAAATTGCATATATTCGGTGTGCACTAAATAGCATATGCGATATATCCCATATGCACTAAATCGCATATGCGTTTTGGAGAACATGAAAAAACCTGCCCATTCATTAAAAAGCATTCTATCAATATCGCATATGCGATATATCAGAGGTGCGTTATATCGCATATGCGATATGTGTTGTATACAAAATGTTGGGTTCTGTCCTGTGGGCCAGGTTTACTGTAGAAAAAGACATAATTCGTTTGAACCCGTGCACAAAGAACTATTCAATGTGCCATTTTTTTATCATTACTTACATAATTCCATAGTTTTGTATAGGTTTGGGTGGATTTCAATGGGGAATGTACGTGATAGAGGACGAAAGTCAGCAATGAAGGTGCTTACACTGGAAGAAGCAGAAACTAAAAAAGAAAAAGAAGAAGGAAGATTCAAGAAATCGTCGGCATTCATTACATGAGCAAATAGTTCCCATTCCCCCTCAACATATACCTGACGTAGAGGCTGAGGAATATAATGCAACATTAAAGGAAGATGGTTATATGGAAGTTGATATTATTGATCCATTAGTAAATGGACAATCTTGTGAAGAGTTCAATAATTATGTTACTGCCGATGCAAATGTGACTCATCAACAACCATGGTTGGTGGTTCAATCTCCTAATTGAAGTTGTAAGCCTGTAGTGGATGTAAACGTCACTCCAACATTTCAAATGGCAACAAATTTTGCATCAAAACGAAAGAGAACTCGTAAACGAATACTACTGGACGAGAGCGGATTCACTTCCATGGAAGGTAAGATGGCTAAACGCACTATCCTTCGCCATTGTTCTCAAATAATGAAACAATATTTTGATAACAAATCTAAAGCCGGTAAATGCCAATTGTTTTTAGCTTTGCTTAAATCTAGAAATATGGCAACTGTTAGAAGAAATTTTGGCATAACAACAATGAAGAATATCGAATCAAGTAATCACATTGTTAAATCTCTTGCTGCTGCATTCACATCGATTGGTAAAAAAACTCGTTCACAAGACTCTAATGTGGCTCGTCGTGTATTGGCTGAATCAATTGTATGTAGATCCACAAGACAACGTCGTTTACTTAAATGCACATCACAAATTGTGCATTTACATCCAAAGACACTTAAAAATATTCAGTAAGAAGAGACAACCTTGATGTAGAGGGACAAATGGAAACATTATGGGAATTTAGCGGTAGGTTGCCCCGCAAAGACATGAAGTTAGTCGAAGCAGTGAAGAGCCTAGTGCAAAAGTTTTGGCATGATAACACTAGGCCTTCTTCTACCATGAAAGATGTGTTAAAACATTGTAGGGGTTCTAGAAACACTGAACCTCATGTTAAACATTATCTTGACATGACACAAACTCAACTGTTCGAGATGTTTAAAGTTGCCCACGTAGAGCTAATGCTCGGGCGAAGATCTTTTGAAAAATGCAAGCCTTGGTATGTTAGAATCAATACCATCTGGAACACTTGCTGTTGTAGATACCACATAGAGTTTGACCTATATTCCCATACATTTGCACATATACGTCGTTTTTTGCATCCTAACCATGTGCAGAAATGCTCAAGTACAGTACCACCAATGTCATCCAGAGATTTCATCCATAGCATAATGTGTCCGAGGCAAGATGGGAAAACACATTACTTAAAACAATGTGTAGACGGTTCTTGCAACAATTGTGGTGGGCTATCATTATGGTCTGATTGCATCCATGAAAGTGAAGATCAAGCATTCGGGAATGCAATTGTCGAGAAGCAAAACTATCAGTATGAGACATATCAACTAAATGATGGGAAAGAAAGCAGGAAGATTAAATTGGTGACTTCATAGGTAAATTGTTGAATATTGACATATTAATATTCATGTACACATTTTT
This sequence comes from Pseudotsuga menziesii, assembly GCA_001517045.1. Lineage (NCBI taxonomy): Eukaryota > Viridiplantae > Streptophyta > Pinopsida > Pinales > Pinaceae > Pseudotsuga > Pseudotsuga menziesii. The sequence goes on from LPNX010349273.1 coordinate 101,971, forward strand.
TATGTGGTTTTATGACATATTAATATTCATGTACCAGGTGCGAGTATGTGATTTTATTCCAGAGTTTCGTGGAAAGATCCAACAGTACATTCAACATGTCTATATGGCACGGTGGCAAGATAAGCAATTCAAAATATGCCAGGACACCTTCCCTCTCGAAACAATACTATTAGTGGTTGACTTTGTGGAAAATTACACCCTACAACCACAAAATGAAATTCAAAGTCAATACTATCACTCAGAGCAGGTGAACATAATGATGCATATCACGTATCTACATGGGCAAGATAGCAATGAAGAGAAACGTGTGATACTGAAAGAAAGTCACTTCTACATAAGTGACGACCGAACCCATGACATCCATTACGTGCAACATTGCTTTAAATTATTCTATGATCACGTGATAGCTATGGATATACCATTTTATCGTCATTTCATTTGGTTAGATGGTTGTGCTGGACAGTTCAAGAATGCACGTGTATTTGAATGATTGTGTTTGTTGCACATAAAATACAAGGTGCCACATGTATGGAATTACTTTGAAACTGGTCATGGAAAAGGAGAGCACGATGGTGCTGGTGCATGCATTAAAACTTCCCTTTGAAGGGAAGAGATGAAGTTTACAGGTGCAGGCCTTCGAGACGTTGCATCTATAGTCGAATGGTGTGCATCTGTCATGGGAGAACAAGCAACAAGGAAACACTTAGTGCAAAGAATATTCTGAGAGGTGACAAATATGGATCGATCACAAACCCATTGGGTGAACACAGTGCATGGAACTCGACAGTTTCATTCAATTAGAAGCTCTGACAACTCGGCCTTACAAATTTGGACAAGATTGAAGGCTTGCTTTTGCAGTTCCTGTAGCATCGGTGAATGGGATGATTGTGAGGATACGGATACCGTTGATACATGGGATCGAGTGACACTTGGCACCAATTTCAATAAGGTTAATGAAATAGACCATTTGGAAGATGATTAGACAGATATTTCTATAGACTATGATCACATATCAGATCTCATACAAGCAAGTACATGAGTAGTACCTAAATAAGAAATTATAAATGCAAGACCTTATTTACAAAATTTATTGTTAACTTGACCTATTTTCTTTCACAGGTCAGATATATGTAGTGGTTGCCCCAAAAAATAATGAATGGGGTTCTGACTATTGGTTGGCACGTTGCTTAGAGGAGAAACAAACCATTCTCGAACCTGTTACAGATGATGAAAATATTGAATTCCCAACCAGCTCGATGGTTATAAAAGGGGAGTACTTAACACTTGCAGCACGACAGAAAAGGAAGGGTGGGTATGTATATCAGGATTATAGACCAGGAGCTATTGTATACCACTTCACCAACCTAGTAGTTGGGGTAAACATCAAGCTGCGTACACTTGGTCACAAAAATAGGTCACATGTACGATACTTGCTACCTCATATAGAGCACGAAAGATTGATGGACACCATCGGCACCATAGATGATCCGGATGGCCTACTTGTATGAGCACATTATCAGGTGCGTTATTTAACCTTTAAAGTGAATTCTGAAGCACAATTTGAATTATTTAGCCTTACTTTATTCCAAATGTAATAAACCTGTGATTGACAGATACCATTCACAGACATAATATTATTCAGAGGATACTGGACACTATAAACACGATCATACAACCTCGGGTGAGTTATCTATAAATCATGTTTTCACATTTTCATTGGGTTCTCTTTTCTTTCTTATGATGTTACTAATTTCTAGCCTTTTGTGTGCCTAGGATACAAACACCATCTACGGCACATTAGAGGCGCCAAGAATGGTGTCTTTAGACACCACCAAATAGAGTTCGGAAAATAACAAGCTCTCGAGTTGTTGAAATTTACATTTCTTAATGTTTTTAGTTTAATATACATTTAATTACATTGCCATCTACAAATCGGAAACCAACTAGGCTTACATGATCACCAATACTTGCATGCACCAACTAGGATTTCGTGAACACCAATTTGCATGCACCAACTAGGGTTGACAAGGTATGAGATGGAACTAGGGTTTAGTGAGCAATCATGCAAGTTAGGAGAGGGAACTAGAAACATATGATCACCAATACTTGCATGCACCAACTAGGCTTTCATGAACACCAATTTGCATGCTCCAACTAGGGTTGACAAGGTATGAGATGGAACTAGGGTTTAGTGAGCAATTTGCAAGTTAAGAGAGGGAACTAAAAAACACATGATCACTAATACTTGTACACACCAACTAGGCTTTCATGAACACCAATTTGCATGCTCCAACTAGGGTTGACAAGGTATGAGATGGAACTAGGGTTTAGTGAGCAATTTGCAAGTTAAGAGAGGGAACTAGAAACACATGATCACCAATACTTGCATGCACCAACTAGGCTTTCATGAACACCAATTTGGATGCTTTAACTAGGGTTGACAAAGTATGAGACAGAACTAAGGTTTAGTGAGAAATTTGCAAGTTAGGAGAGGGAACTAGAAACACATGATCACCAATACTTGCATGCACCAACTAGGCTTTCATGAACACCAATTTGCATGCTCCAACTAGGGTTGACAAGGTATGAGACAGAACTAAGGTTTAGTGAGCAATTCGCAAGTTAAGAGTGGGAACTAGAAACACATGATCACCAATACTTGCATGCACCAACTAGGCTTTCATGAACACCAATTTGCATGCTCCAACTAGGGTTGACAAGGTATGAGATGGAACTAGGGTTTAGTGAACAATTTGCAAGTTAGGAGAGGGAACTAGAAACACATGATCACCAATAATTGCATGCACCAACTAGGCTTTCATGAACACCAATTTGCATGCTCCAACTAGGGTTGACAAGGTATGAGATGGAACTAGGGTTTAGTGAGAAATCACGCAAGTTAGGAGAGGGAACTAGAAACACATGATCACCAATACTTGCATGCACCAACTAGGCTTTCATGAACACCAATTTGCATGCTCCAACCAGGGTTCACAAGGTATGAGATGCCACTAGGGTTTAGTGAGCAATTTGCAAGTTAGGAGAGGGAACTAGAAACACATGATCACCAATACTTGCATGCACTAACTAGTATTTCATGAACACCAACTTGCATGCTCCAAATAGGGTTGACAAGGTATGAGATGGAACTAGGGTTGTCACAACCCCAAATTTTCACAAAAATCTAAAATTTTGAGATAACATAAAATGTTTACAGTTGCAGTTAGATAATTGCTAGCAACTAATAGAAGAAATGAAACAGAAAATAAAATTAATCATTAACTTTAACACGTATAGATTAATGTTGTTTTAATTTTGATATGTGATGTAAGTAATCTGCATTCGAATATTTAGTTGTACTGATGGTTTGAATGTCAAGTAGGTGAGGAGTCATTTTCTAGCTGGGGCTTACTTAGTGATTGCAAATACATCTGGATTTATGGATCTTTACAGACTTGACAGGTAAATTTTGACCTAGTAAAATTTTATTAAGGCGTTAAACCATATATCTTTCTTTTAGCTTAAAAGTACTGCTAGAGTAAAAGTTTGCTTATAAGACTCAAGTCCTGCAAGGTAAAGTAATGTTTCTTTGACTTGATTCACAAATATGATATTACTTAATCTTTGTGTCGTAAGGGTTATTAACGTCGCCCTACTGTTTGTCTCTTAACACATAGATCTTTAAGATAAATAAAACCTCCTTCTAACTTTACTTTAAGTGATTTCTAGTTCTTAATAGAGCTCATGGTTTTGTATCATAAATCTTTTTCTGACATAAGATTTTATTGCTATTATTATTTTAATATTTAAAACGCTAATTATCATTATAAAAATAGACCTAAGTCTTTCAGAACATAAGCCTACTGTGTACTTTTCAGCTCTATTTCAATTAGGAATCACTATAGTAAAAATTATTAGCTCAACATCGCTTGTAATTTATAAGGTATCCTCTGCGTAAAATCCTCAATTTGTGACTTGAATTTCCATCTTCTTCATGATCAACATAATGCGACAACTTCACATTACCTTACTATTTACTTATATGTAAAGGTAGTGCAATAAAATCCTAGATAATTTACTATTCTAAACTCCGAATTCTAACCTAACCTTGGTTCGATTTCAGCTTAGAGCTGGGTAAAAAATTTTATGGAGATCCACGATCATGTACCTATACGATATTTATCCTACATCCAGTATTGTAGGTCACTTAAAGGAGAAGAAACTATTTAAGTGTATAAATGTTAATTATATCAATATATACCTTATTGTTTTAAATCTAATTCTCCAAGCTTAAACATTCATAGTTCATGAGTTATAAGAAAATGTCAATAAAGGCATTAACGAACTTGCCCACAACTTCTATTAATCTCTTGATCTTTTCTTATAAGTTTGAATGAGAAAGGTCATATGATCTTTACTAACAATGCATTGAATTCACAAATAAAATGGTTCTTATCAAAGATAATTCTGTGGTTTAAACATTAGGTTAAACGATGGTATACTACTTATTCATCATCGAAGCTTGACTTCGTTTGAAAAATAATATGATATTGAATTTATGTGATAATACATTATCATTACATGCATAATGTAATTGATTTAACAATTATTTGGTTCGAATGATTGCAGTGGAGACTATACAAATGAACCCACCGTGAAGTGAATAGATTTGTGTACACATGGAACACTCCTCGCCATGCAATACGTGACTTATAAGCTTTACCTTGCAACCCTATTCTTCATTGTTCAGTGAGGGTTTCAGTCTCTGTAATGTTGGGTTCACTACAGCCATGAGGGCTCGTAGTTGGTCACATCCAGCTCCACTGTCTGTGCAATTTTGAAGAGCCGTTGCTTAGGGTGAGAGTTGTGAAGTTCACAGTTCGTAAATGGATTGATTTCTGCAACTCAACCTTGCTGTGCGTGAGGGTAGTGTTGTACACAGTCAGTAGTTTAGTATTGAAGTCATGGTTTGGCCACTGCCTTTGCTTGCTCTTGATTCAGTTGTCGATGTAGTTGATAACCCGAACTCAGCTACCTCCTTCTCAGGTGTATACGAGGGTGTCACTGTTCGAAGCGTTGGTTTGCCTTCTTCGACCTCAGTTATCGACATTACAGGTAACAAATCGTGCTTAAGAAGTTGAAAGCTATAAGAAAATACAGTTTTCAATATTACATTCGAGTTCTTAATTATGTTTGGTTTTCATTTTGCAGGGATAGTTCACCTTAACATTTGGCAGGAACCACTTCTCATTTGGACCGACATTCAGTCTGCGGGTAAGCCCTGATTACAAAAATGGCTCTCCTTGCTTGTTCAGACCTTAGGGGAATGTTTGCAGTTGGAAGAAGTTAGGGCATGGTCTTTCCTAGTCTTGGGTTGTTGTTCTTCAGTTTATAAGTTTTGTTTTTGTTTTAAAACCCTTTCTTACAGCAGGGTGACTCCGGCTCAATGCCGTGACTTGTAATGCTCTCTTCTTGTGTTTAAAAAGGATTTTACATTGTTGTAAGTTTTGATATAAAGTCTGTTAGATTCGTTTATTAAAACCCCATGTCATGATATGGGTGCACCGGCTCATAGCTGGTTTTTGTACACTATTTAAGTTTTAAGCCTTTCGGCCTATTAAGTAATACACTGGGTTTTTAAAAACAGAAGGATTTTCCTTCGAGCTTGGACTCATTTTATCTTAATGCTATTATTGTGACTCTGTGTACTTAGGGTTTTTACCCTATTCGACTGTGAAATAATAATTTACTGTTTATTATTTATTTTGTATTATATTTTTGTTAATGGTTTTAAGCCTTGCCACTCAGTCATATTATAAGTTGTTTTACTTGTTGGCTCAGGAATTCCGAGCTAGGGTTTCCTGAAAGAAACCCTCGTTTACATAAATCTTTCAATTTGTCTATTATTTAATAAGTATTGTCATTTGTTGAACTTGTTTTAATTAATGTTACAGGTGTGTTGTGAAAACTCTAAGTGATTTAAATATCTGTTCTTTTATCTATCCTTAAGGATTGTAAACAGTCTCTCATAATCTAATTGTTTATTTATAAATATACTCCAAAATAATTGGATTCTAGCTTATGTATTTTATTTATAAAATGATTTCTAGTTTAGGGTTTCGACCGTGCTGAATTTAAAAGAGTTCTTTCTTAAATAGGTATTTAATTTTTATGTTAGTTATAATCCTATTCTTATTGTTTTTACTGAAATGTTAGCAAGAATTTTATTAGAGTTAATTGTAAACATCAATTCAGTAACTAGTCTGTTCTTGATAATTTAAAAATATTTTTTCATAAAACCCTTCTTGTTTATAGTAACTGTTGTCTTAGTTTAGCTAACATTATCAGTAAATGAACTAAGTAATTATAGTTTATTTATTTGTTTAACTGAATGTACTAAAATAGTTTACCTGTATCTTTTCTACTGCATTTGCAAATAGTTAAAACACAACGGAATATATTGATAATAGAACACAGTTTATTCTCATGCATATTTTAACTTGAATAAAAAAGAATACTTTATTTATCTACTAAGGTATTTTCTTAACATAATAATAATCCTTCTATCTGTACTAAGCTACTGTTTTTTCTAATATATTTACATACATCAGTTTGTAGAACAATAACATAGATAATCAGGTTATTGTTCTTTTTTATGATAACCTACATACTGAAATAAATTACTTGCTATTATAAAATGCATAACATATCTAATCATTCCAGTCTCTTATCATTTCCTTCATCTAATTTTAAATACTCTGTCTGTACTGGAGTACGGTCTGGTCCTTCCAGACGTGGAAAAACACAGATTAGAATTATTTTTTATCTATTCACATTCATTCCTTCAAAAATCTAAAAGATTACTAACTCTAACATTTTACAACTAAATATTTAACATTCAGATAACAATCAGATTCACTTTTAACCATCTAACACAGTAAAACCAAAGAATGTAGAACCTTATCAAGATGGACAACAACGGCGTTAGGAGGCCTTTCCTCCCTTCCAAACTCTTGGAGAGCGCTCAAACAATGCTTCCTCAGGACCCCCGAGCCTATTTTTGGTCTTCTTGGCTGAGAACTAGTGGCACATGCAAACAATAGACTAGTCCAATGACTCAGAAAACACTCTGCACTCAGTAGTAAGATCTTTCAGTTGAAAAGATGCACTAGATCAATTAGCAGTTAACCCCTCAAAATCTTTCCACAAATTCCCTTGCCATTGAATTTCTCTGAAGTACATTCACCTGAATGAGCACTTCTCTCGAATGAGCAGCCTCAGCTCTCTTTAATGTGCATTTTTATAAAGATTGCCGAGGTCTTTTGGGTTAGTTGTCATTAATTGAGCCACCTGCTCTGATCCCACTTTCTTGGGGGATCATGACCGCAAATGTAGGGAGGTTTCCACCTGCAACGGTTGGAAGTGGTTTGAGGATGTTGTCACATGTCTGTTTGCTCTCCACCTAGTCTCCTCCACCAATTTGACCAGTAAACACTCTTTTAACAACTCTCCTAAGCTGTTGTCTCCACCTTTATTTATTTATAATTAAAATATTCAGAATTACATTAAATATCCTTTACTCTACTGAGTCATCAATTACAACTTAGCATAAAATTTAACATATTATCTTTAAATAAATCAAATAAAATAATATTGTTTTTGCAAAATTGGGACATGTGACATACACACCCCCTTAGAACATAACATCGTCCTGGATGTTATTTATTCTTCATCCTCAGAATTCCCTTGGAACAAAATTGGATATGCATCTCACATATTACTTTCCAATTCCCAGGTGGCTTCCTCTGGACTAAAGTGCTTCCATTGCACCTTCACCTGTCCAATGGTGCGGTTTCGAAGTGTGATCTCCCTTCGCCTGAGGATATAGTCCAGTTCCACCAGAAATTCTCCTTCTGGTTCCACCTATACATCATTCCAGTTAACAACATGAGTAGCATCATGAACATATTTCTTTAATACAGAAATGTGAAAAACATTATGTACTCTTAAATTGGGTGGTAATTCTAATTGATAAGCTACTTGTCCAATCCTGGACATAATTTCAAATGGACCACAGTAACGAGGTGCTAGTTTTGCACAACTCCCTAATCTCATAGAGCTCTTTTTGGGCCTCACCTTGATGAACACATGTTCACCTACCTGAAACTCCTTTGGAGTTCTTTTAAGGTCTGCTTGACTTTTCTGTTGATCCCGTGCAACTTTCAGATTACCTTGTACCTACTTTACAATTTCTTCCATTTCCTTTAACAGTTCGGGACCTAATACCAATCTATCCGCCGGATTACTCCAAGAAATAAGAGTATTACATTTCCTTCCATACAAAATTTCGAAAGGACTAAATATGGCTGATGTGTGATAATTATTATTATAAGCAAATTCTACCATATGCAAATAATCCTCCCATTTACCTGGCTGGTCTTTCACATACATTCTTAATATATCTTCTAGTACTCGGTTTACTCTTTTAGTTTGTCCATCTGTTTGAGGATGGAACGAAGTACTACAATTTAATGTAGTGTTTAATCCTTTAAATAGAGACTTCCAAAAGTTTTCTATAAATTTAGGATCTCTATCTGAGATTATGACTTTCGGTATTCCATGCAATCGGAAAATCTGTTTTAGAAAGATATCAGCTATGTTTGCAGCTTTATATGTAGTTTTAACAGGTATAAAGTGAATTACTTTACTTAACGTTTTGACTACTACCATGATAAAATCATTTAAATTTTGATTTCTAGGCAGTCCAGTAACAAAATCGAGACTGATTATCTCCCATTTCCAGCTAGGAATGGGTAATGGCTAAAGTAATCTAGCTGGGTGTTGATGTTCAGTTTTCACCTACTTACATTCAAAACACCTAGTGATATATTCTGCTACTTCAGTCTTCATATTTGGCCAAAAATATTCTCTTCTTAACATAGTTATAGTCTTTTGATATCTTGGATGACCTGAGTATGGATTTTTGTGGATTTCATCCAAAATTAACAGCTTGAATTTAGGTACGTTAGGGACATACATTCTGTCTTTATACAGTAAAAATTCTTTGGCATTCAAACTGTACCCTTTACTTAAGATTTCTATTGGATTTTCTTTAGTTTTAGCTTGTAAATTTTGGTAAATTTCATCTTGTTCTATTCCTGCTTTAAGCTGTTCATCCAAATCTGTAGTATAAGTGCTGATAACTTCTACAAAATTTAGCCTTGCATTCCTACTTAATGCATCAACAACTTTATTTTCTTTACCTTTAATGTGCTGAATTTTGAAATCATACTCACTTAGAAAAGCTAGCCACCTAGATTGTCTGGCATTTAGATTAGGCTGATGTAACAAATAATCAGAATCCTTTATTATCAGTTATTAAAATAAATTTTCTGTCGATTAGGTGATGTCGCCACATATTTAGAGCATGTATAATAGCTACTAATTCCAGATCATAAGTTGCATAATTCTTTTCATGAATTTTTAATTTTCTTGACTCATAGGCAATAACATGCCCTTCATGAATCAAAACACCGCCTAAGCCATCATTGCATGCCTCAATGCACACTACAAATTATTTATTTGGTCAGCTATTCTTAAAATAAGTGTGCTGGTTAATAAAGTTTTTAATTTTTTAAAGCTTCCCTCACATTTCTGGTTCCAATCAAACTTCTTTCCTTTCTTCTGCAAGGAAGTTATCGGATTCGCGATCCTCGAAAAACCTTCAATGAACCTCCGGTAATAACCGGTAATTCCCATGAAATATCGAACATCAGTTACATCCTTAGGAACCGACCAATATTCGATTGCCCTTATCCTTTTAGGATCTATTAAAATCCCTTCCTTGGTCACCACATGACCTAAGTACTGAATCTTATCCTTGAAGAAATCACATTTACTAAACTTTGCAAAGAGTTGATGATCTCGTAACTCTTGCAAAACAATTTTTAAATGTTCTTTATGTTCTTCTTCAATTTTTTAATAGATTAATATATCATCGATGAACACGACTACAAACTTATCTAGATAGTTATGCATAATGTTGTTCATTAAACACATAAAAAACAGCTGGGGAATTAGTAAGCCCGAATGGCATGACGACAAACTCGTAATGGCCATATCGAGTTCTAAAAGCTGTCTTATAAATGTATTCATCTTTAATCATAACTTGATGATATCCAGACCTTAAATCTATTTTCGAGAACATCGTGGCTCCACGTAGTTGATCAAACAGATCATCTATATGGGGCAACGGGTATCGATTTTTAATGGTCATCTTATTCAACTGAAGGTAATCTATGCAAAGTCGCATGGTTCCGTCCTTTTTCTTAACGAAGATGACAGTTGGCCCCCAAGGAGACACACTAGGTCGAATATAATTTTTATCAATTAGTTCTTTTAATTGAGACTTTAATTCATTAAGTTCAAGTATGTTCATTCGATAAGGAGCCTTTGAGCTAGGTACTGCACCGGGTACCAACTCAATGGTGAAATCCAATTCCCTTTTTGGAGGTAGTCCCAGAATTTCTTCAGAGAATGCATCAACATATTCTCTTAAGACTGGTATGTCGTCCAATTTTAATTTATCTGTCTTATTTAGATTGTCCTCATCAGTTATTGTTACTGCATAAGCTTTACAACCCTTCCAAACAACTCTCTTAAACTGTAGAGCAGAAATCTGCCTTATAGTGGTTTTTCTAGGGATTCCTTTTACACTTACTGGTTTTCCATCACTATTTAAACATGTGAATGTTTTATCATAACAATTTAAAATTACCGTATATTGTTCTAACCAATCCATACCGATCAGTAAATCATAAGAACCAAGTGGTAATACATTAAGATTCACAACAGTTTCAAAATGATCCATAACTACTGCGCATTTTTTTACAAAACAAGTTACCTTTCTTTTAGCACCAGTGGCTAACTGAACTAACCAAAAATTTTCAAAATTTTCAACAGGCAACTTACATTTTTCTACCATTTTAGGTGAAATATAACTGAGACTAAGTCCTAGATCAATCAAAATAGTTATAGGGGTTTGATTTATCATACCTTCTACTTCCACCATAGAAGTTTGATATTCTGCTTGTCGATTCTCCAAGGTTGCATTGATTCTAGGCATAGTCCTCGCTAATTCTCCAACAATCATCTCCTCCTGTATGGTATGAATATTACTGACAGTCTTTTTTCGATTAGGACAGACTGAGGCATAGTGTGGGCCATTACACTCCAAACACTTAATAGGTTCTTTGCGCTCAAAGTTCTTGGTGTAATTACCATGGTTATTTGTAAATTATTTATCCTTAAAGTTATTCTAATTGCTTGGTAAATTATTCTTATTTCCTTGGAATTTTTTGTTAGGAAAATTTATGGTCTAATTGTTCTTAGAATTTCTGTTGGGCACAAAGTCTTTCTTCTTTTGATCTATGACTGATTATTAATCTTCTTGTCCTTCCAGTTGGCCATGCTTTCCTTCTTCTGATTTTGTTCATAACAGAAGTTGGCTTTCCTCATGGCTTCTTCCAAAGTCTTCGGATTGTCATACTCAATCCTGTCCTTAATATGATAAGGCAAACAACTGAGGAATCACTGTACCTTTGGTTTCTCATCTACAAGGTATGGCACATACCTAAGTAGACTTAAAAACTTGATGTTCAGATCTTTCATTGTTATTGATCCTAATTTAAGCTCATAAAATTATTTTTCTCTCTCTTCATAGTATTGCTCCGACAAAAATTTCTTTTTAAAATACCTCTTGAAGGTACTCCAATTTACATTCTTCTCTTTAATTCCTTTAACTCTCTTCAAGTCATGCCACCAAATGCCAGCCTTTCCTGAGAGATTGTAGATAGTCATTCTAGCCTTTAATTGGTTAGAATAGTTATATATCTAGAAGTACTTCTTCATCCTGGTAGATAACCAGGATTCAGCTTCCTCCCCCTTCTCAGTCTCTCCATTGAATGTTGGTTGTTTTATCTTTTTGAATTCCCCAGAAATTTCCTCATAAGGTTTGTATTTCCTCTTTTTAGTGTAATGGTTGTCATCACTACTATTACTAGTAGAATGGAATTTTGTTGTTCACCAAACACCTCTGAAGATGAACTACTTTCATTTTTAACGTGTTTCATCTTTTTAATTTTATGGCGATGACTTGTATCTTCTGATTCCGTTCTTCTACCCCTACCATCAGTTTGAAACCTTTCTGTTAGGATATGATTTAGCTCCTCCTGAGCCCTCAAAATCCTTTCATTCTCTCATTTTACAGATTTCATTTCAGATTTTAGGTTATTTACTGTTTGTAACAGTTCTGAGGAATTGGTAGTTAAATATTCTGGTATAGGATCTCTTGGTAAGTTTTTTGGTTCAGTAAATGAAGATTCCTCCTCTGCATATTCTTTCAGCCTTTCCATACCTGTTTCTTAAACTTCAGAAACAATTTCTCTGTTGAATAACATTTAAAAGAAAATACATCAGCATGATAATTCATTTTACTATTTCATAAAAGCTAGTTGAGCTTCATCAAGGCCTAGTGTTTGAACCTTGTGCTCCGATACCACATGTAAAAACCCCAAATTTTCACAAAAATTTAAAATTTTGAGATAACATAAAATTTTTACGGTTGCAGTTAGATAACTTCTAGCAGCTAATAGAAGAAATGAAATAGAAAATAAAAGTAACCATTAACTTTAACACGTATAAATTAATGTTGTTTTAATTTTGATATGTGATGTAAGTAATCTGCATTCGAATATTTAGCTGTACTCATGGTTTGAATGTCAAGTAGGGGATGAGTCATTTTCTACTTGGGGATTACTTAGCGATTGCTAACGTATCTGGATTTCTGGATCTTTACAGGCTTGATAGGTAAATTTTGACCCAGTAAAAGTTTATTAAGGCGTTAAATCAGATATATTTCTTTTAGCTTAAAAGTACTGCTAGAGTAAAAGTTTGCTTAGAAGACTCAAGTCCTGCAAGGTAAAGTAATGTTTATTTTACTTGATTCACAAATATGATATTACTTAATCTTTTTGTCGCAAGGGTTATTAACGTCGCCTTACTATTTGTCTCTTAATAGATAGATCTTTAAGATAAATAAAACCTCCTTCTAACTTTACTTTAAGTGATTTCTAGTTCTTAATAGAGCTCATGGTTTTGTATCATAACTCTTTTTCTGACATAAGAGTTTATTGCTATTATTATTTTAATATTTAAAACATTGTTTATCATTATAAAAATAGACCTAATTATTTAAGAACATAAGCCTACTGTGTACTTTTCAGCTCTGTTTCAATTAGGAATCATTATAGTAAAAATTATTCGCTTAACATCACTTGTAATTTATAAGGTATCCTCTGCATAAAATCATCAAGGTGTGACTTGAATTCCCATATTCTTCATGATCAACATAATGCGACAACTTCACATTACCTTACTATTTACTTATATGTAAAGGTAGTGCAATAAAATCCTAGATAATTTACTATTCTAAACTCTGAATTCTAACCTAACCTTGGTTCGATTTCAGCTTAGAGGTGGGTAAAACAAATTATGGAGATCCATGATCATGTACCTATACGATATCTATCCTACATCCAGTACTGCAGGACACTTAAAGGAGAAGGAACTATTTAAGTGTATAAATGTTAATTATATCAATATATACCTTATTGTTTTAAATCTAATTCTCCAAGCTTAAACATTCATAGTTCATGAATTATAAGAAAATGTCAATAAAGGCATTAACGAACTTGCCCACAACTTCTATTAATCTCTTGATCTTTTCTTATAAGTTTGAATGAGAAAGGTCATATGATCTTTACTAACAAGGCATCGAATTCACAAATAAAATGGTTCTTATCAAAGATGATTTCGTGGTTTAAACATTAGGTTAAACGATGGTATACTACTTATTCATCATCGAAGCTTAACTTCATTTGAAAAATAATATGATATTGACTTTATGTGATAATACATTATCATTACATGCATAATGTAATTGATTTAACAATTATTTTGTTCAAATGATTGCAGTGGAGACTATACAAATGAACCCACCGTGAAGTAAATAGATTTGTGTACACGTGGAACTCTCATCGCCATGCAATACATGATTTATAAGATTTACCTTCCAACCCTATTATTCATTGTTCAGCTAGGGTTTCGGTCTCTGCAATGTTGGGTTCACTGCGGCCATGAGGGCTCGTAGTTGCTCGCATCCAGCTCCACTGTTTGTGCATTTTTGAAGAGTCGTTGCTTAGGGTGAGAGTTGTGAAGTTCACAGCTCGTAAATGAATTGATTTCTGCAACTCAACCTTGTTGTGCGTGAGGTTAGTGTTGTACATAGTCAGTAGTTTAGTATTGAAGTCGTGGTTTGGCCACTGCCTTTGCTTGCTCTTGCTTCAGTTGTCGATGTAGTTGATAACCCAAACTTAGCTGCCTCCTTCTCAGGTGTATACCAGGGTTTCACTGTTCGAAGCATTGGTCTGCCTTCTTCGATCTCGGTTATCGACATTACAGGTAACAAATCATGTTTAAGAAGTTGAAAGTTATAAGAAAATACAGTTTTCAATTTTACATTCGAGTTCTTAATTATGTTTTGGTTTTCATTTTGCAGGGATAGTTCACCTTAACATTTGGCAAGAACCACTTCTCATTTGGACCAGCGTTCAACCTACGGGTAATCCCCGGTTACAAATATGGCTCTCCCTGCTTGTTTAGACCATAGGGGAATGTTTGTAGTTGGAAGAAGTTAGGGCATGGTATTTCCCAGTCTTGGGTTGTTGTTCTTCAGTTTATAAGTTTTATTTTTGTTTTAAAACCCTTGCTTACAGCAGGGTGACTCCGACTTAATGCCGTGACTTGTAATGCTCTCTTCTTGTGTTTAAAAAGGATTTTACATTGTTGTAAGTTTTGATATAAAGTATGTTAGATTCATTTATTAAAACCCCATGTCATGATATGGGTGCACCGGCTCGGAGCTGGTTTTTGTACGCTGTTTAAGTTTTAATCCTTTCGGCCTGTTAAGCAATACACAGGGTTTTTAAAAGCAAAAGAATTTTCCTTCGAACTTGGACTCAGTTTATCTTAATGCTATTATTGTGACTTTGTGTACTTAGGGTTTTTACCCTATTCTACTGTGAAATAATAATTTATTGTTTATTATTTATTTTGTATTATATTTTTGTTAATGGTTTTAATACTGTCACTTAGTCATATTATAAGTTGTTTTACTTGCTAGCTCGGGAATTTCGAGCTAGGGTTTCCTTAAAGAAACCCTCGTTTACATAAATCTTTCAATTTTTCTATTATTTAATAAGTACTGTTATTTGTTGAACTTGTTTTAATTAATGTTACAGGTGTGTTGTGAAAACTCTAAGTGATATTTAAATATATGTTCTTTTATCTATCCTTAAGGACTATAAACAATCTCTCATAATCTAATTGTTTATTTAGAAATATACTCCAAAATAAATGGATTGTAGCTTATGTATTTCATTTATAAAAATGATTTCTAGTTTAGGGTTTCGACCCTGTAGATTATCTTTACAGGTACAAGCTGTTGTTGAATTTAAAACAGTTCTTTCTTAAATAGGTATTTAATTTTTATGTTAGTTATAATCCTATTCTTAATGTTTTTACTAAAGTGTTAGCTAGAATTTTATTAGAGTTAATTGTAAACATCAATTCAGTAACTAGTCTGTTATTGATAATTTAAAAATATTTTTTCATAAAACCCTTCTTGTTTATAGTAACTGTTGTCTTAGTTTAGTTAACGTTATCAGTAAATGAACTAAGTAATTATAGTTTATTTCTCTATTTAACTGAATGTACTAAAGTAGTTTACCTGTATCTTTTCTACTGCATTTGCAAATAGTTAAAACACAAAGGAATATATTGATAGCATAACACAGTTTATTCTCATGCATATTCTAACTTGAATAAAAAAGAATACTTCATTTATCTACTAAGGTATTTTCTTAACATAATAATAATCCTTCTATCTGTACTAAGCTACTGCTTTTTCTAATATATTTACATACATCAGTTTGTAGAACAATAACATAGATAATCAGGTTATTGTTCGTTTTGATGATAACCTACATACTGAAATAAATTACTTGCTATTATAAAATGCATAACATATCTAATCATTCCAGTCTCTTATCATTTCCTTCATTTACTTTTAAATACTCTGTCTGTGTTGGAGTACAGTCTGGTCCTTCCAGACGTGGAAAAACATAGATTAGAATTATTTTTCATATATTCAGATTCATTCCTTCAAAAATCTAAAAGATTACTAACTCTAACATTTTACAACTAAATATTTAACATTCAGATAACAATCAGATTCACTTTTAACCATCTAACACAGTAAAACCAAAGAATGTAGAACCTGATTAAGATGGACAACAACGGCGTTAGGAGGTCATTCCTCCCTACCAAACTCCTAGAGAATGCTCAAACAACGCTTCCTAAGGACCCCCGAGCCTGTTCCTGGTCTTCTTGACTGAGAACTGGTGGAGCATGCAAACAATAGACTAGTCCAATGACTCAGAAAACACTCTGCACTCTGCAGTAAGATCCTTCAGTTGAAAAGTTGCATTAGATCACTTAGCAGTTAACCCCTCAAACTCTTTCCACAAATTCCCTTGCCATTGAATTTATCTGAAGTACATTCACCTGAATGATCACTTCTCTTGAATGAGGAGCCTCAGCTCTCTTCAATGGGCATTTTTATAAAGATTTCCTAGGTATTTTGGGTCAGTTGTCATTAATTGAGCCACCTGCTCTGATCCCACTTTCTTGGGGGATCATGAACCCAAATGTAGGGAGGTTGCCACCTGCAACAGTTGGAAGTGGTTTGAGGATGCTGCCACATGTCTGTTTTCTCTCCACCCAGTCTCCTCCACCAATTTAACCAGTAAACACTCTTTTAATAGCTCTCCTAAGCTGTTGTCTCCACCTTTATTTATTTATAATTAACATATTCAGAATTACATTAAATATCCTTTACTCTGCTGAGTCATCAATTACAACTTAGCATAAAATTTATCATATTGTCTTTAAATAAAAGAATATTGTTTTTGCATAATTGGGGCACGTGACAAGGGTTTACTTCAACCAATTTAGGGTTTGTAGGGTATGATGTATGTTAGTATGGTAAATGTATGATATGTTATGTATGATGTATGGTATTGTATGATGTTATTGTATGTTAGTATGGTAAATGTATGGTATGTTATTGTATGATGTTATGTTATATACATTTAATTACATTGCCATGTACAAATTGGAAACCAACTAGGCTTACATGATCACCAATACTTGCATGCACCAACTAGGTTTTCATGAACACCAATTTGCATGCACCAACTAGGGTTGACAAGGTATAAGATGGAACTAGGGTTTAGTAAGCAATTTGCAAGTTAGGAGAGGGAATATAAACACATGATCACCAATATTTGCATGGACCAACTAGGCTTTCATGAACACCAATTTGCATGCTCCAACTAGGGTTGACAAGGTATGAGATGGAACTAGGGTTTAGTGAGCAATCATGCAAGTTAGGAGAGGGAACTAGAAACACATGGCCATGTACAAATCAGAAACCAACTAGGCTTTCATGAACACCAATTTGCATGCTCCAACTAGGGTTGACAAGGTATGAGATGGAACTAGGGTTTAGTGAGCAATCATGCAAGTTAGGAGAGGGAACTAGAAACACATGATCACCAATACTTGCATGCACCAACTAGGCTTTCGTGAACACCAATTTACATGCTCCAACTAGGGTTGACAAGGTATGAGATGGAACTAGGGTTTAGTGAGCAATTTGCAAGTTAGGAGAGGGAACTAGAAACACATGGCCATGTACAAATCAGAAACCAACTAGGCTTTCATGAACATCACTTTGCATGCTATCACTAGGGTTGAGAAATAATGAAATGGAACTAGGGTTTACTTCAACCAATTTAGGGTTTGTAGGGTATGATGTATGTTAGTATGGTATGATGTTAGTATCATAGGGTATTGTAGGGTATGATATGGTATATATTACACATGCATGCATGATTTAGTGTTATGGTATATTGTTAGTATGTTATGTTATGGTATGTTATTGTATGTTATTATGGTATGATGTTAGTGTCATAGGGTAATGTAGGGTATGTTATTGTGTGTTAGTATGGTATGATGTTAGTATCATAGGCTATTGTAGGGTATGATATGGTATATTACACATGCATGCATGACTTAGTGTTATAATATTAGTGTAGGGTATATTACAATGGTATGATATGATGTTAGTCTGTTATGTTATGGTATGTTATTGTATGTTAGTATGGTATGATGTTAGTGTCATAGGGTATTGTAGGGTATGTTATTGTATGTTAGAATTGTATGATGTTAGTATCATAGGGTATTGTAGGGTATGTTATTGTATGTTAGAATTGTATGATGTTAGTATCATAGGGTATTGTAGGGTATGATATGGTATACATTACACATCCATGCATGACATAGTGTTATGATTGTTAGTGTATGTAATTTAGTTAGTGTATGGTATGGTTATGATGTTAAAAAGTTGAGGATGGCCATATTGTTAAAAAGTTGATGAGTTATAAATTATTCCTTTCAGTATTGGAAATTCATAAGTTAGCACACATGTGAACCACACATATCATTATATCACAAAGGTGAACCACACATATCATGTTCCAAGATCAAGTCAACCATACATGTATAAATTTGAACCTTGCTTTATATTATATATGTATAGAAATAATGTTACAAAAATTGTCATGCCACATGGCCATAATAAAAAATAGTGGATCAAAAAGTACATCTGTGTGTATATGAACAAAAAGTTACATCTATGTATGCCCCCTATACATTTATTCTAGTTATCCCCCCTTTCACTGCCACTGCCAATGTCTTCGGAGAAGTCTAGCTTTCTTTTTCGATTACTCACTGGTGATCCCCATCGTTGAACAAGAGGGATAGGTCGCATCAGTGGAGACTGCGGCAAAACCAAATTTCGTAAGTTAATTTACCAACCTTTAAAAATTCTATGTACATTTGTTCAAATTCCAAAACCAAAATAACAGTTTTACTTACTGTACGTGAGTAAGTAATGGTGGGTCGTGGTGCCTCACTAACAGCGACCCTGATTGGGTGCTCTTCAAGCACCACTTGCGCACTATCAAGCTGCATAAAAAAATATATGTGCCAATGTCAACAAATATACATGTACCTTGGGGGGGAAGAGGTGGGTCACCAATTTGGGTCTCTTCAAGCACCAAATCAGAGAAAGCAATACACAAACATTCAAAGAAAGCGATACATAAACATACCTGCTAGCTCGTCAAAGGTGAGTCATTGATTTGGTGCTCTTCACACACTGGTGCCTCACTAGGGGCCTGCATAAAGTAACATATATGTCAATTTCAGATAAAATAGTGAATCAGAGACATATATACTACATGGACAAAAAATGATGTTACTAAAGAAAGCGAAACATACATGTACCTGGCTGGGGGAAAGAGATGGGTTGAAAACAACCTCGCTTTGGTGCTCTTCAAGAACCACTGTCTCAATAGGTTCCTGCTTAAAGTAACATATGTCAAAGCGATACATAAACCTACAAAAAAGTACAAAGAGAAAGCACCAAATTAGGGAAAGCCATACATAAACGTACAATGAAAGCGATACATAAACTTACCTGCTTCCTTGTCAGAGGAGGTGTGTAACCAGTGGATGGATTAACTAGGAACGAGAGAAAAAGACTTCTACTTGTACTAGCCAAGAAGTTCGCTTTTTGGACAAGTTCATCAAACTCACGTTCCTACGTACAAAAGGATAAAGATACAATTAGACAATTTCAAAAAATTAAAAAAGTACATGTTGAATCATTAAAACCACAATTAAAAGAAAGCGATAGACATATGCCTATGCCTCAATAGAATCCTGCATAAAATAACATATGCCAAATTCAGATAATAAAAAGAATCTTAGACATATATACTACATGGACGAAAAATGATGTTTTCAAAGAAAGTGAAACATACATGTACCTGGCGGGGGGGAAGAGGTGGGTCGGCAACAACCTCGCATTAGTGCTCTTCAAGCACCAATGGCTCAATGGTTCCTTGCATAACGTAAGATATGTCAATGCCAGATAATACAAAGAAAACGAGACATATACATGATGGACGAAAAATGATTTTTCCAAAGAAAGTGAAACATAATGAAAAGCATATTTAAAATAATACCTGTGTTTGGGAATCTACCTCTGCATGAGAGGGAATAGGCTGAGATACAATGTACTCATCCTGATCACCCTGCATAAAACATGTTGTATCAAAATTAGGATGTATTTAATGTTACAATCTATACTATAAATATGTAAATAAAGTTGAAAAATTAACAAGTATAGTTCTTACCCCTATTGGTGAAGAACCAAACCCATCTGCAATATTGACAGCTGCATCAATGTTCTCAACATTGATCGGCAGACTATGCAACTTTGGTGTGCCATGGGACACCAGATGTATATGTGTTCACATAATTTGTTAGATAATTAAATAGAAATAAATTGCGAAACAATTGAAAATTTTGATATGAAACAAAATATAATATGAAAATAATGAGTTTTACTTACAAAGCGAAGTAATCCATCGTCTCGGAAGTCTAAATCAAGGCCATAGCATATGCCTCCACACAATGTGCAAAGGTGTGGAGTAACACGACTCTCTAAATGCTCTGCATCTCTTGTGTGATCAGTAGATGGGCCCGCCTTAGAAGTGCCAGCCCCTTGGTCTACATTGCCTTGGAAATCAGTCCCATGCTGAAGCAATGTATCTACCAAGTCAAATAATGCCTCCTGTGTATCCTCAATCATAGGACCCGCAGGAGGATATAGCCGAGGGGGTTTTGGTGTGCGTGGAGGGCGTGGCACATGGTTAGGATCCATCCTGGCCCCTTCCCTATCTTGGGGCTTCCCATGACCAACACCCTAGAATCCTAAGAGATCGAAGTAGTTAACATATTTCCCTAGGATGAATTCTCCATACAACTTTCTAAGGAAATAAAATGGGATGTCCCTATTCCCATGAGGGTCTTCATCGAAGACCATATACCAACGATCCATCCAATTGGACTTTATATTTGGTTCAACGCACCAGTCTATGGAAATGTGTGCTCGACGTGTGGGTGGAACCAATTCGGTGCTAGGGTCCTGGAATAATGAAAATAATTGGTCTTTTATAACTTTAAGGGCTTTGATGTCTTTATAACTCAATCCATTGGAGTAGTATTGCCTCCTGGATTCTATGTACGAGCTAATGTTGTACAGAGCTCCTTGGGCTTCGGCAATTATGTTTGTTATTGTGTCCAATGCATCGGCTAAAGACTCTCTCAAATGATCCCCCCCTCTAATAGATGAGCTAAGGCGCCTCAATGACGCCAAATGCGCAATAATATGTGAGTTTCGATCTTGTTCCCCCTCCGGGTTTGGGTTAGGTTGTTGTGGGTTAGGTTGTGGTGGGTTTTCCACATTGTCTTGTGGGTTAGGTTGTGGTGGGTTTTCCACATTGTCTTGTTCATTTCTGTTATCTGTAAAAATTTAAACAAAAAAATACAAGTTGTTTTACTTAATCATTCTTTGATTTCATTCAATTTTTTTTATTAAATTTGTTTAAAATAATTATAAAAACTATGAAATTATGGAAAACAATAAACAATTGAAGACTAACTGAAATGGACAAGACAATTTACCTGGCATTGGAGCCAATCCACCTTGAACTCGACCTCTAACTCGACCTCCAAAAGCTAAAACACAAATCGCCTCTGCGTTATTTCGCCCACGCAGTTTTTCGCTCTCCCGATCCTCGACTGTGCAAATGATAAATTTGAGGCCTGCGACCTCTATTTTGTTTTGTTTTTTTAGTTTTTCAATATTGCATATGCGATATACTTCCTTACGAACCTTAGCCTTGTGTTTGGGCTCGGGTGATTCTGAACATACCATGAATAACGCATATGCGTTCTTGATTTGCACTTCGGAAGTGCGTTTCTAATTTCTTAAGTGGCACTAAAAAGTGGAACCAACTTCGTGCAAGCGCCCTTATGCAACCTTGTCGATTTATTAAATATTTTAGAAATGAAAATCAAGGAAAGTATTGGTAACATAATGTTTTCTTATCCATACACTAGTTCTGTCAAAAGACACTATTATATGATAATGAAAGGCATTGTATGTATGATGTTTAAATCACAAAATTTATGTTATTATTAATTTTAGCAGTCATAGTGCAAATGGAGGTTTCTTAAGTTATATTTACAAGATAAAGCCTTCATTGGAAAACTATAATATAAAGGACTCTTAGAAAAATGATAAAGACATAATAGACTCTGCAATAGACTATGGATTTATATAGACGTGTAGGTTTAAAAATAATTAACAAGGATGCATATATATCTTGACATGCAAATCCCAAAATTAGGAATGCTTGAAAAGCAGCAGTAGTTGTATGGTTGTATTAAGGCTTTAAGTTGTTTTTTTCTTGTTATCTTTAAGGAGATGTTACATTAATATAGATTGGAATTTCTTTGATGCACACAACATTATAAGACAATACATTCTTCCAATTATATTAATGTCAAATACATATCTAATCACTTCTAACATTTTACCACTTTCTTTTTAAATAAATATCTAATACTTTAAAAATTTGTTTGACATTTTAAAAATATATTTTATGTATGATTAAACTAAATTGAAAAATAACATTTAAATATCAACAAATAAAATAAAACATTAATCCTTCATGGGTTTTTTTTTGAACTTTTAGATTTAACTTTACATGTTTTTTTTTTAATGTGAAAAATTAAAGATAGTCAAACAAATGTGTTAAAAATGAAGTGGTCATACTAATGGAGAAGGTGATTAATAAAGTTTGGACAATTTTTTTAATCAATTGTATATTATAAAATATCCAAATGTTATTAGTTTTAAATCATAAATTAAAATAATAAAAAATCTAAATGGTTAAACTATTTGAAGAATGATTGCATAATTTGGGGAATGTATAAAAGCCACATGCTTAGTTGTTCATAAAATAGAAATTTTATCTTTTACTATCCAATCAAACCTTCAAGATAATCTAAGTGATCTTCAAGATAATCTAAGTGAGCATTATATGTGGGCGCTCGCACGAAGTTGGTTCCACTTTTTGGTGCCACTTAGGAAATCAGAAACGCACTTCCGAAGTGTAAATCAAGAACGCATATGCGTTATTGATGGTACGTTCGGAATAACCCGAGCCCAAACACAAGGCTAAGGTTCGTGGAAATCTATATCGCATATCTGATATATCGCATTCACGTTTTTTAATGTTAAATATCGCATATGCGATATGTAACATTACAAAACGCATATGCGATATGTAAATTTCCAAAATGCATATGCGATATATCGCAAGTGCGATATGCAACATTTAGAAAACGATTACATTTTCATCATTTGTGGAGGTCCTCTCCTTTGTCAATGAATTTCATAATCAATTGTTGCTCAAAGGGCCTATTTTGTGTGTTATTAACACCTAGTGCATGAGAGAATAATACTTGTTTGTATATCACTATAGATAATTTTCCAATTCATTTATAAAACAAATAAGTCCATGATACTTCTTAATGTTGGTTGATGGGGGATAATTCCTCCCTTCCAAAAAATATCTTCCCAACAATGTCAACTATTTTTTTATGGGAAATATATTTAGATACCTTTTACTATGTTAGGCAATGTATTCATCAATGTAAATATCCCTCTCTATTGAAAGTGCAAAATCATCAATGTCCCCTAATTGATAATTTGTACAAGTGTTTGGTGACAACTCCCTTAATTAAACTTGCTATAATGTACTAGCACCTTGATTCACATAATAATAATCAATGTGTTTTCTTGCATTTGTTAAGAATATAGATCAACGAGTGGTAATAAATCAGTGTTCACCATGTTTTTTTCAACTTATTTATTCACATGGTAAAAACACATACATATCATATGTTTTGGTTGAAGACCTTGGTCTCTAGTAACTCTTTCACCATTTCAATTACTTGAGTTTTGCAAGACTATGCCATATGTCATATAACATTTGTACTACATGGAGAATCATTTTACACCCACTTCAAGTTCTATTTGTTATCATATTATATACTGCGAAATAGATCCATAGTGTAT
>LPNX010349274.1:1241-16201 GCA_001517045.1 Pseudotsuga menziesii
TTTTTGTCAATAAAATATAGTGGATTGTGATTGCTAAACAAACCTGGAACCAGTAGATAGACCAGTGTGTCAGGCAACATATGCTCGCCAATTCTTATCCTTGCCAACAACTCCATGAATCTACTAGTGCCATCTTGAACTGAAGGCATTCCAGGAGTGCGCAGTAGCCATCCTATGTCATTTGCAGATCCTCGCCCGGTGATTCTGAGGGAGAAAACCCTTGCTTGCTGGGTGTACTGATGAAGTCAGAAATACACGCAGAAGGTTCTATTGTGTGAAGTCGTTTGGACAGGAAGGTGGTATGGTGGATCCAGCTATTGTGAATGGCAGCACTGTTTTGACATTGGACAGAGCGAAATTTGATACACATGTAGATGTTCAACCATATGAAACATATTCAGCTTGTTCAACTGGGAATTCTTGTATTTCTGAAAATTCCCAATATATATGTTGGGAAACGTCTTGTAGTCCCAGCCAATCTTCTGTTTTTCTAGGCAATCAATCTCATTGTCCTCCAGGCAACCATTCTTGCAGTTCTGCAGGCTATTCCCTTCAGTGCTACGTCTCTCTTTTCCGCTCGCGCCCCCCCCCCTTTTTTCATCTATCGGCTCCTCCACACAAGGAAGACGGCCTTCCTCATATGCACGTTGCCCTTCCGATTTCCCCAGTGCTCCACGAGTCACAAACAAGAGGAGTCTGCCCACCTATAATCACAATCCCGAAAAGGGAACTTGATCCTCTCAAAACTATCTAGGGCTGCATACCTCAAGGGAATTATGCAAACAAATGAGGAATTGGTCCCTCAAGAAGACGCCCAGTTTACAGCCTCAAGCTCACGGCTTTGTCAAAAAAAATGGATTTGGCCCTTCATCACAAGGACGTCCAGAGTAAAAAAAAAAAAAAAATCGATTTTGCTTCAATTTGATTTGAAGTGGGCAAGATGAGGATGATCCTGTATAATTCAGGATCTACCAACTACCTTGCGACCTCACAAAAAAAAAATTTGAAACAACTCTTGGTCTTCACAAGCTATTGGCGCACGCACGTCAAGTCGCCACTTCTTATTGATTTTCCCTCAGGCTCGCAGGAAAACCAGCTCTGATACCACTGTAATATCCCCGATCCGGGATGATCACAAAATCTATGAATTTGTCAACCTTAATCAATTTTACATTGATTTATAACTTTCACCAACAATATATATTCTCATAGACATTTCATCAAACACTTTAGACACATTCCATACACATCACAATGGCGAGATAATATTGGCACCTTTATTATTACTAACAAAGAGTAAACAGTACAATAACTATGGCTGTGATATCAGCTACCAAAATACATCCAACAAGAACCTGAAAGGTGATGCCAACTTGGATGATGAAGCTCCAATGAAGACCCTGAATGGATCCTCCTCCTTTGTCCAGCTAGGGTGGGTCCGTCACACCACCGAAACTAGACCAAAATGGATGGATGGAGTTTGCCAACCCCAAACGAAAACTCTAGGCTAACCCCTAGACGGTTTCAAGAACAAATCTCCAAATATTCAAGCATGCCTTTTCCCTTTGCCTCTGCCGCCTTTTATCCTTGAAAAGCCTCCAATACCATGGGTAAATACCATGGGCCAATGAAAACCATGTTCTATTATCTACCTTTTGCACATACCATAGAAAAATACTATAGAACAGTAGAAACCATGCACTGGGTAATTATTACTTCCCCTTAGCCAATAATTATTTTCTCCTTATTTGTCACCATTAATAATTTTCTAAATTCTTCTTAGGTGACCTTGGTCTATAGACTATTTTCCTTAGGCTAAAATTGGGGACATGACAGTCTTTGGGAGAGGGCCCCACCATACTCTACCCCCTCTTCACTTCAAAAAAGAATTTAAAAAGTTGGATTTTGATATTCACATGCTAAAGATTTATGGGCTGGAAGTACCCCCGAAGAACCCAAAATCCTGGTACTTTGCCTTTTTTGGAGTATCGAAGTACCCAAAATCGAGGTACTTCGCCTTTCTTGGAGTACTAGTACCCGACTGAACAGTGGAAAGTATCGGGTACCTCTTGGGTACTCCCAGGACTACCCATTCCTGTACCGGGTACACGTCCCCGACCCCCGTGTACAGGTACCCATGCTACTTAGGTAAGAAGTCATGTTTTCTCTAGGTTTGGTTCTTCAATTAATTCATTGTTCCCATCCTACAAACCCCTCCCTTCTTGTCCTTTAGTCTTATGTCCATCAAATTCCATTGGTGCTATTCCTTGGCATGCCTAACTCCTCTAAGAAGAACCCACAAGTCTTATTTGAGCCTTTAGATTGGCAAGGAAATCTTTAGTTTCATTCTTAACATGCCTAATTAACCTTCTTAGTGTATCCAAGGAGGAGGAGATATGTCTCATTTGCACCATTCCCTCATCCCAACAAGTCTTTAATCTAGAAAAACATAAGATGTTATCACACAATTCAGCATTGAACCTCAAGCGGAACTGGTTTGCAATGGAGACTATTAGAATTACTTTATATATAATTGTAATCAATTGATCTAGAGTGTCTTTTGATAAATATATTTTGCAATCTCATGTAGAAATAATAGCTCCAATGCTATGAGAAAATATGCTAAGAAGAAGCACAGGAAATAGATCTTGCTACTAAGATAATTCTCACAAGCATACATAGGAAAAATAGAGAGAAGAAAAGAGACTGAATCACATGAATGAAGAGATGAATATTTGAGTGTATCCTTCCATTGAATAATGATGAATAATAGTTACATAAATAGTACATCCCTGATAGGAAAATCGAGTTGTAAGGAGACAACTCATAAAGCTCAAAAAGGTTGACTTATCAAAATATGATAAACCCCATAGGTGGCTAAAGCACTTCCCAAATCAGTCAAGGACCTCACGAATTAGCAAAAGCATGAGTGAGTTGTCAAGAGTGATGGAAAAAAATGTTAATCCTGGAAAATGGAGAGAAAGACATGAAGGATGGGTTGGCAACAAAAGATACCAGTTTCCTAGTTAACTAGCTTTACCTTATCCACAAAAAAGCAGAATAAAGCAGAATAAAGGCAAAAACTGCAATAAAGCGCAGTTACTAATTCTAGGAGACAATAAAGTGGTCAAGATCAACCCAGAATCAAAAATAAAGCATTCCTGGGGTATAGATGGCATGTGTTGACTTTAAGGTGCAAGTGGATGCCAACTAATTAAGCTAGTGGGTAGATAATTAATCAAATAATGATTTAATTATTTTATCATAAGTTATGACTGGGTTTAATATATTCCAACACCCCCCTTTAAGTCTGACTTTATGATGGTATGTCAAGAATATAGGTGTATATAGGGCCCAACAACAAGGCTATGGTCACCCTTTAACAATTATTATGTCCAAAAAGTTAAGGAAAAAAGCAAAACCACATAGGAAAAATCCTCCCTCAAGAAAGGACAAGGCACAAAATTTGAAATAATATATCTTCAACATATCTTTATCTTCACTTGAATGAGTTGAATGAACTACTTCTGGATGAAAGACTTGATGAAGAAATCATGAACTTCATGATCGCATATGCGCTAGAGTGTAGAACCTGCAAGAAGAAAGAGGAGAGACTCTCGGTATCTCATCAACTGATGTAGGAGAATTATCTGAATGCTTCTTGCTGCTATCAAACTCTAATCTGCAAACACAATCTGAAATGGAAAAGAGATCTGTGCATACTCCTTCCCAAAGAGTACAAAAATTAAAACAATTTATCACACACTCGATTCCCTGAATAGCTGCAAAACTGTGATGTGAATCACATGTCAATCTTCCAATTTGATGTAGCACCTGCCCAGATCTTTTATGAGGCTGATAAAAATCTGATATATTAGAAACATTAGCATATGGAACAAAAAAGACAAAGGCTTCAGTGGCTCCATGAGGATATAGGGCTAGACTAGGAAAACTATGAGCAACTGGGGAAAACTGATAGGTGTAAAAATCTGAATGATGAGTGGACATGAGATAAGTATTTAGAACAAATCCAAACATGTTTAAATCAGTCCAAAGATGACTAAGGTCATGGATAACCAACCACTGAAAGATAGACAAGACTTCAAACCATGTAAAATAAGTAACACTGCATAAGAGACGAATGAGGAATCAACTAGTGAACTTGGGATTTGTATAGTCTTAGGATTATTCAGAGGTATGGTAGATGGTATGGATGGTGGTATGATCTGTGTCATGACATGCATATCAACCTGCAAATATGCTTCTCAATCGGAATTATGGAGTGAGGAAGACTTGCTCAAATACAAGTCAGTATCTTGTGAAAAATCACAATTTTTGGGAGATCAATCTGGGAGACTGATAGGAGAATTATCAAAGAAAGGATCTGATATTTCTGATTCTGATATATCAAAGACTAAATCTATATCAAAGACAGAAGAAAAGGATTTAAATCTGGCACTCAAAGCATAAGTTATATCACCTTGGAACTGCGCATTATGACAGTGTTGTGAGGAATCAGCAAGCTTCTCTAGCTCATCTAGAACTTCAATCTTGTGCTTCTCAAGAAGCTAAGACATGATGCCCATCTTCTTCTTGAAACACTTCTTCTCTGAATGAAATCCCTTGTTGCAATAAGAACACTTGGATGTGCTTCCTTTCTTCTTAACTTTCTTCATTAAATCTTCATAAGAATCTTCATCTTCAATTTCTGACTTTGGCTTCTTCTCTCTCACAATTTGCTCTTCCTTGAACCATGAGAGCATGATCCTTGCCCTTGGAAGATTTAAGGACACCCATCTGGATCAATTTATCTTGTTCCTTTGTTAGTGAATCAAGAAAAGTACACAAAGAAGGTATTTTCAACTTAGGAACAACAAGCCTAGTAGCATAAAAAGTAGACACAAAAACTGAGTAATCAGGACCCAATTAAGAAAGAATGGAAAGGATTAATTCATCATCTTCTCCACAATGTTTGAGCATTAAAACAAGTGACTTGAATTTGGTGAAGAAACCCTCAAGTGAATCTGCTTGGACTCAGTGAGAATAACTCAATCTCCAATTGATGCGCTCTTAGCTCATCTTGAACTCCAAAGAGAAACTCCAATTGAGTCCACACTTGGTTTGGAGTGGTCAAACCATCTAGATGAAAAAGTAGATCAGGAGAAATAGAGAGGCAAAGCAATCCATAGGCTTCATTCAACCTATTATGCCACTTAGCTTTCTCAATCACAGCATTGGGCTCATTCTCCAAAGCTAGAGTAATTTGTATAATCCCATACTGCGCAATAGAATGCCAATTTTGGCTTTCCATTCATGGTAGTTGAAGGGAGTCAGAATTATTGATGAAGGAGAATCCATACTGTTGAATTGATGTGCTCAAGAAGAAACTCTCTGCAACTTGCAAATCAAAACTAGGAGAAAATCTTGTAAGCTAGACAAGCTCTTCTTCAGAGAGGGATAGGAGACTGGATGCGCTCCTCAACTCTGTAGAACTTGAGCAACCTTGCGCTCCGATACCATGTAGAAATAATAGCTCCAATGCTATGAGAAAATATGCTAAGAAGAAGCACATGAAATAGATCTTGCTACTAAGATAATTCTCACAAGCATACACAGGAAAAATAGAGAGATTAAAAGAGATTGAATCACATGAATGAAGAGATGAATATTGGAGTGTATCCTTCCATTGAATAATGATGAATAATAGTGTACATAAATAGTACATCCCTGATAGGAAAATTGAGTTGTATGGAGACAACTCATAAAGCTCAAAAAGGTTGACATACCAAAATATGATAAACCCCCATAGGTGGCTAAAGCACTTCCCAAAAGTCAAGGTCCTCACAAATTAGCAAAAGCATGAGTGAGTTGTCAAGAGTGATGGAAAAACATGTTAATCCTGGGAAATGGAGAGAAAGTCATGAAGGATGGGTTGGCAACAAAAGATACCAATTTCCTAGTTAACTAGCTTTACCTTATCCACAGAAAAGCAGAATAAAGCGGAATCTGCAGTAAAGCGCAGTTACTAATTCTGGGAGTCAATAAAGTGGTCAAGACTCAAGATCAACCTAGAATCAGAAATAAAGCATTCCTGGGGTATAGATGGCATGTGTTGACTTTAAGGTACAAATGGATGCCAACTAATTAAGCTAACGGGTAGATAATTAATCAAATAATGATTAATTATTGTATCCTAAGTTATGATTGGGTTTAATATATTCCCTCATCTCACAACATGCTACCCATGTCTATGATTTGACCATTTGAATAGTTGGTCCCCTTGCCAATATGGATCTTTAAGTTCAAAGTCTCCTTAAATTGAGTACAATTGTGCAAATCCACTTGTTATTTTAATTTTCCTTAATGATCTATCTTGTGTTAATTTTGTTAAATTGACGTCTACCATACATGTGATAGTATCTAGTGGGATTTCTTCCTCAATCGAGGATATTGTGGAGTGAGCCCAAAAAGTCATTCTATATGTTGGGCTTGTTGGGCCAGAAACGGATACACAACTATAGCTTATTCTTTGCTTTTGCAAACTAAAATAGCCATGAGTCCACTATCGATTTAGACTGCTTTCAAGCATCTACTTCCATCCCTATCCTACCAAAAAAACATACCTTTTGCACAAGTTTTCTTAACCAATAAGAAATAATGTGCTCAACCAACTACTAGTAGTGAACCTATTGTTATCCAAGTCACTATGGTAGCATTCTATGAAAATAACCAAGATTGGTTTCCATATAATAATTATTTCCTAATTTCCAAACAATCCTTGGGATTGAGCCAGCTCAATGACCACCATAACTTTGGAAAGAGGATGCACTCCCTCTACCTTATTGCTTGCCTCTGCTCTAATGTGATGTAACCCTCTTACTCACAATAACAGCTACTTGTATACATAGACTGAATTGTTTGTCTCATATGTAATCGTGGCTTCTCCCAAATCAAGTTGGCTAGTTTGCTCCCGAGCCACATTCTCTTCAACATTGATTAGAAAATGCTACTGCTTATACTTCTTGTATGCTTTTAAATTAAAGACAAATTTTCCCTCGAGCCCACATTCACTAATTTTCTCATTGGAATCATCTCCTTGTTCTATTTCAATGATATTCTCGTTTTCTCATAGAGTGGTTTGGTTACAACCCAATTTTATCGATAGAAGAGTTTTCCTATCTCATGTGATCGTTTTAACTTCCTTGGCTTTAGGAGAATCTCTAATTTATATTAACCCTTAATATTCTCCTTCTGAGTCTGACAAAAATTCATGAATGGCAAAGAATGCCAATAATTCATGAATCTCTAATTTATATTAACTTTTTTTATCAATACTTCATCAATGCCAAAGAGAATACCACCCATTGTTATTTTCCCTAATATTTAATGAGACCAAACTCTTTAGATTTTCAATCAAACTCCTCTAAACGGTTGTTAGAGGTTATATTTCTGACTCAAAATGCTTACAAGGATTGGTAACAAAATTTCCACTTTAGTTAAACTATATCAAGTGTGCGAAATAGAAATGCAATATCTGAAATAGTTTCAAGCAAGAATTAGACCCCGGCATAATCATATAATAATACACATCAAATCTTGCAATGTTTACTAAAACATGGTCAAACAATCCCAGAGCCTTCTTGATTTGACAAACCTACAACATGAAGAGTTATTGTCCATGATTCTGGAGCTTTTAAATGAGGCATTCGGACATGAGGGCCACCATAAGTAATCTGCAATATGGCAATAAAGAGGGTAACTGCCAAAACTTAATTTTCAAGGAAAGATAGCAAACAAGAAATGCTCATAAAACATTTAAAGAGCACAAGTTACCAGAATATATACACCTCCTGGCTTCAAAACCCTGTATAAACAAATATATATAAGTTAGTAATATACCAATTTAGTAGAAACATATGAGGGCTTAGATTAGCATCCATCTTTTCTAGATGATGGATGGCTGATTTATTCTACACTATACACACCTGCGAACCTCCTCGAGCATTTTTCCAACATTTGGGTGCGCATTAGGTCCACACTGCAAAAGTCAACTATAAATGCTCAAACCTTTTAGAAAATCTAACCTTTCATCAATATTTTACCTATTATAAATTTTATTACTAAAACCTTGACAGGCTAGAGTAAAGCGTTTACCATAAGGGAATCCAACATTCCTGGTCAACAGGATCCAGGGACATGCCATTGAAAAGCAAAACCACATAAACAAACAATTTAGAGTCATAATCTAAACTTCGGAATCCAAATTCATCAGTTCTCCATTACACCATTGCATTAGAGATGCATAAACACTACTTAAAAACACCAATACATAAGTATTATTCAACATCATATTGTCACTTTGATTCCAAATTCTAACTCTCCACAAAAAAGAAATGGATTTAAGTTTGAACAATAAGAAGAGTTCTAGCAATAGAACTCAGTATCTTGATACCTTTGTCAACCACACTGTCAAAGGAACTATTTTCAAAGGCCGACATATCTCGAACATCCATTTTTTCATCTGCATGTATGGTTAGAAAATACAAGTGTAATGACTAAAAACTACAAACTTACAGATAGAATATGCATTTGCAAAATATATCACTTTTAATAAAACTCAAAATGAAATTGACATGATTGACAATCAAACAATGACAATCCATCACAGTTCATGATCTCAAATGTAGGATACATTTTAATTGGGGATAATCCTGATATTTTTTCTGCATGGCTTCAATAACCACAGCTGATATATCAACGTTGACAATTTCTTGGTAACCGTCATTAACCATATCTTCTGAAAGCACTGCTTCACACAACCCAAAAACGAATGAAGAAAAAGATATAGCATACTAGAAACAACGCTAGTTTTGGCAACACACAAAATTGAAGAAATTCCACAAAGCTCACAGACATAATAAAAATTACCCTTCAAGTACATCTCTAGTGAGAACAAATGTTCTGTGCATTCAACAGAAACTCATAAAAAGACAAAGAAAATCAATATGGATGCTCTTAGAATTAAAAATAACAATTAACTAAAACTAACATAAAATCATAACAAAATACTATATATTTTTTGTAAAAGATACTTCTATATACAGAAAGATTTACATTAGCCGCAAGAAAAACAAAAGAGCAGAAAGTGGGTTCTTTGTAACAATTTTTATAGCCATTTTTTATAGATGGATGTTCTGTAGATTTCAGCAAGACGGAATCAGTTAAGCACATCTTGTGGAACTAAAAGGTTGCCAACATGTTTTGGGAATAGGTTACTACAGTCTTCTCTCTGTTCCTCCACTACATAAGGAAGGGATTTTGTTTGAGGATAAGTGGATGACATGACAACCTCAGAGAAGTGTCAGGTGTGATCACATTTCCCTTCTATGGAATCATCGCCATCATGCAACTTTTTACGATGTATGTACTTCTTTCAATCTAGCTTATGTTTCTACTTTCATATCAGATTTGGCTATTCGGATCTCAGCCAAATGGGCCTTTTTTCCAAAAGATATAGGTTCTCTTTCAGTTGGAACCAAGACAGATGTATAGCATTGTTTCTGAAAGTGAGAAGGTAAAAATAAATTTAAAATGTTCTACAAAGAAAACAGATAATTGAGTAACAATCATCTCTGCACCATCCTCTTCACACTCTACATCTAAACCTATAAATCTAAATCATCTAAACAGGACCACCAATGGAGGAGAAACTGACAGCAATCATAAAACTACCACAAAATCTAGACCATATAATAGAAGTCAAGCTTCCCCTATGTTAAAGACCCCAAGGCCAACACAAAATTACAACAGTAAGTAATGTTCACGAGTGAGGGAGTGTCTAGGGCATCTCTGAAATAAAGAAACGATGAAAGAGAGACCAAAGTCAAAACTTAATTAGGGGTGAACCCAAATGAATAAACCCTAGACAGTATAGAAGATACAGAAACTATATAAGCAGAAAATCCCCAGAGTAAGAGAAGTCAATAGAGTCATGAGCACAATGGCATCTTTATCAACCATTGTGAAACTGTCAATGCTAAGTCTCATAATGTCCTTAGGGATATAAACAAACAAAGAACACTCACTTGTGCTATTTCTGGGAGGCATCTAGAATCAACATCTCTATAAAGCACCTTGTAAACCTGAGAATGTCCTCAAAGGAGTAACCATACTAAGATGGTCTGATTGTGCTATTTTTGTGGGGGTCAAGAACTCCAAGGTCTGAGCTGGGGATAATGGATGGTAGTTGTCCCTCCACAACAGGGGCAAGGAACAGTCACTCACACAGGGAGCATTGCCTCATCGATCTGCCACTCGCTGAACCTGTGATTGCAGCATCTACCAGGCACTTGATGCCTCCAATATCTAAGATAGATTGGAAGCATGAGATTATCAATCTCGTACACATAGAGGACCCCTGCAAGGTCCACCATCTAAAAGTAATAGCTTCCCACAAACATAAAGCCAAACACCTCTGGTATGAATAGTGAAAGAAGGTAGCATGGGTCCCTCCAAAATCTCTATAAAGATACATAAACCACCATGGATCTCATAATAGACAGCACATTTGAAAAGGATATGGCCCTCCGTCTCTTCGGAAAAACATGACATTATAAATAACAAATTTCATACTCGACTCTTGAGTGTTTCATTTCTAATATGTTACAACAAACTCCATGCTTTAGGGTGTTTCATCTTTTTTTACTGGAATGTCAATGATCGTTGAACAAGTCATCAATCAAGAGTATATTGTATCCATTTTAGCAAACTTGATGCTATTTCAGCAGCATATTTTAGAGCAAGAACAAATAAAATACATTAAGTATGTCAAGAGGTACTTCAACCAGGACTTGTCTAACTATTCGAAGATTTGGACCCATTTTGGCAGTACATCAGTCTTTTTTGGTCATGATTTGACCGATTCTAATCATATATGGGTCCAAATCATAGAATATTTAGAAATGTCCTTTCCACCATATACAAATTTATATAGAACCGTATAAAGATTAGTTGAACTTAACCTTAACAGAAACAGCTAATAATTCCATGTAAAATGAGAAAAAATATAATATTGATTCAAAAGATATCTTAATTAAACAGCCTACACCAAGGTTACCAATTGCAATGGTTAGACAATAATAAATGATAAATAGATCTAATTCAGTCAAAAACATTTACCATGTACGAGTTGGGGTCTGCACCTATGAATGAAAGTACTAAGTAGTAACTTCTGAACGATTTTGGCATGTCATAGAAAAGACCAAGCTATCGAATTTGATCTTGTCGCTCTTGTTTCGATCTCAAACCAGAAATTTCTAAATGAACTTTCACTGGATCAATGAAAGTAAAATCTGTTGCAACGGTTTGATGAATTTCCAGAATAACTGGAAAAAGGAAGGTGTGACAAAGGCACAGTGAATGCATACGTATCTAAATGATCTGCACCTATGAATGAAAGTATTAATACAGTCAAAAACATCTGTCATGTACGAGTGGTCTGCACCTATGAAAAAAAGTACTATGTAGTACTGATTTTGGCATGTCATAAAAAAGACCAGGTTATCGAATTTGATCTCGTCACTCTTGTCTCGATCACAAACCAGAAATGTCTGAATGAACTTTCAATGGATCCTATGCATATTCAAAGCAGACATCTTCAAGATCAATGAAAGTATAAGCTGTTGAAACAGTTTGATGAATTTCCAGAGCGAGAGAGGGAGAGAGAAAGTAAGCTTAATTACATTCGCTTTAATCCTACACTTACCTTTATCTATTTCCAACCAACAAACATCAAACTTTACTGTGGATAGGAGTATTTTTACTGTAAGATAGGGCAACTTTGATCCATAGACTTTGGGTCATCTACTTGTGGAGGTTGCTCTTGAGGCCCCAACTCCATGGCATAAAAAAAGTCCTGTGTACATATCTTCATTATCTCAGTAGTAACACAAGAAGAATCTCTTTCACTCATGCCCATATGGGCAATTCATGTGCAGCCCAAGTTTTAGTGTAAAGCAAGAAGAAGGGCATCATCTATTGTAACACAACACCACTGAAAGGCAAGTAGTGGTGTATTGATTTTTGCCACAGTGGCCAAAAGGGAAGTAGGAGGGCAGCTAGGGTTATATCAAATATAAATGCAATCAAATGTAAATGTGGGTACAGGAGAAAACTCAGGAGTTGCTCAGGAAGCACTCATCTTTCAAGGCAGATGTCCATAATTAAATCTTATGGAGTCCCCCACCCAATCATGATCAATGCAGCTGGGGTTCAAAGCTCTCCGCAGATAAAACAAAAGACATCACTTATCAAAAAAATTAAAGTAGATTTAGAAGCACAAACAAACAAACACACACCTGCATTACCGCAACCAACCATGAGAATGCGATGGCGTTTCGGAATGTAGTTATGGAAGAGTGGGGCGAGGCCTGAGTATTGCTGGTACCAGTCGAAAGGCCCATTGTCCTGCCTGTATCTGTTGTCCCAATAAGAAGCATCTCCGTATGCCTGTGGATTCCCTAATGTCATCTTTACCAGCAACACTACCACCACTTCCCACTTCTTTAACCAATCTGTTCTGCTTCAGAACACACCTGCCCTGCCCCTCCCCCAGGAGATCTAGTGGAATGAACTTTTGATATTGATGGGTCAACGACATAATATTTATAGGCAGAAGAATGAAAGAAAGGGCAATGCTTTTCTTCTCTTCTCTGGATTCTCCATTATTCAACCGACACAAACTATTTTTCTCGTGGAATACGTCCCTTACATTCCATTGATATGCGTATCACATTTTCTGGGCTCTCTATTTATCTAGTTTAACACGCAACACTAAACAAGTAGACCTTGAGAGTCCAAAATCCTAGCCTTGTATCCGAGAAGAAAGTCTTATGTTCAAACCTAAATGATAGATTTAGGGAAAAGCATTATCAAATGCTTTAAATTTTATTTAATAAAAGGTTTAAAAAGCATTGTCAAAGACATAGGCGTGTAGAAACGAGTGAAAAATATGGACAGGGTACGACTTGATTTTTAAACTTAAATGTAGTTAAAAGTTTATTTAGATGTTAATAGATATTTTTATTTGAGATTTGGGGTGGATTACGATCTATGTTTTTTCATTTTTAAATAAACAATTACAAAAGAAAAGAATATAAGTAGCTAGCTAATGAATGGATAAGTGGTAGCAATGCATGGATAACTCATAGTTGATTAATGGATAACCAACATTTTATGGTAAATGACTATAAGAATGTGACATAAAAAAAAAGAATATGAAAAATAACGGATAGTTGATAAATAGATAACATGAAGAATGTCCGTGATAACATGGAGTTAGGCATGGATAACTCACACTTGAACCCGTGTAACTAGAAGAATATGAGGAATAATTTTTTTTTCTCAAACTATCTTCCATTCCATAACTATCTCTTAACCATTTGATCCCTATCCACGTGAACCAACCACAAACTATGTAGGTGTACTAGTTTATGAAAAAGTATTCATTATTTCATGTAGGAAAGGCTCACATTGTCAACAAATACAATTTTTTAAATTTAAACCCTTTTTGTTGTTTTAATTGTAAAATTCATTATTATAATGGTCATTGTTTTTTGTATTTTTATGATATGTATATTTCCATTGTTATTAATTTGTTAAAGGGAGTCATTATTTATTTAATTTGAAGAAACATATTAGAGTGATGATTACAGGTTTATTTTGCATTTATAGTTATATATTTCATTCAAGAATAAGCTAATAATTGGTGATGGTTTTGGTTAAAATTTGGTAAATTTTATTTCTTGAAATCTAAATTATGTGATATACATTTAGTTAAAAAAAACTTTAAAAAAAATAAATAATTAAAATTAGATTAAAACATATCAAAATTAGAAAAATAATAATAATGATGATAAATAAAATAAAAATAAAAATATTGATATTTATTAAGGTAATAACAAAAGTAAAAGTATGAAAATAACATTGAAAGGAATACAACAAATTTTTGTCACAACATTGCCCAACACATTATTACTAGTGAGGGATTTATCTTTTTAACATATGAACATTATATACTAATGAGGGATTTATTTTTTTAACATATGAACATTATATACTAATGAGGGATTTATCTTTTTAACATATGAACACCATTATATACTAATGAGGGATTTATCTTTTTAACATATGAACATCATTATATTCACTTGTTTGGTATAACTTTGATTTTTTTATCTTTTTAACATATGAACACCATTATATACTAATGAGGGATTTATCTTTTTAACATATGAACATCATTATATTCACTTGTTTGGTATAACTTTGATTTGTTTAATGTTATTTCGAGTTTTATTTTATTAAAAACTTTATTAAGAAATGTAAAGGATGTTTCTAATAAACTTATCAAAATAAAGTAATGAAGCCCCTTTTAACATATGAACATCATTATATTCACTTGTTTGGTATAATTTTGATTTTTTTAATGTTATTTCGAGTTTTATTTTATTCAAAACTTTATTAAGAAAGGTAAAGGAGGTTTCTAATAAACTTATCAAAACAAAGTAATGTAACTACTATTAAATTAATATTATTTTTATATTTGATTTTATTTATTTAATATTAAAAATTTAAAAAAAAAGTTAATAATTTAGATTTATATTTATTTATAAAAATAATAATAATAATAATCTATTTTTAAAGAAACATAAGGGAAATAACAAGTGTTGATGTAGATCACGCAGCAGGCTTTGGGCTGGAGCAGCGATTTGACTGGGGCGACCCGATCTGAAGACTGGAAGCACGCAGCAGGCTGCAAGAGGAGCGATCTGGAGAACAGATCTGATCTCGTGAGGTTTGTGTGTGCTGGATTCTGAACGTGGATAATCTGAGTGGTCTGTTGACAGAGGCCGCTCTGGCAATGCTGGAGGGCTGAAGATGGGCACTCCGATCCCTGGTGA
>LPNX010349274.1:17498-122906 GCA_001517045.1 Pseudotsuga menziesii
CAGACAAGGCAGCCAATAAAGCTATCGGAGCGGCACCTAATGAATTACTAGTTAATTCGATTAGTCAAAGTGATATTCCTCCTTAACTCCTCGGAAGGTCATTGACTGATAGAAGGTGAATGCTGAATTGTACATTTATACAGCAATTTAGTGCTGATTATTAATAAACCCCATAACCGTTTTTGTTAAAAAAAAAACAAGTGTTGATGTAAGGAATGAAGAGCAACGTCTCTAAAGCTTATGGGTAAATCACACAAGTTCGTAGAGAGGACGGGTTGCGGGATTGATTTTTGGAGTATTTTGCATTGTTGCTAGGGTTTACTAAGGTCGCAGCTCGGGCCCTGTCATGTGCCCCTCCAGAGGCGGTTCACCGCCGCCTCCTCCTCCTGGAAATGTCGAGGCCTTCAGACGTCTGGTTTCTGGGCAAAATTGGAAACCCTCTTCTGCTCCGCCCCCAAAATTTGTGAAGAAACTGGACGAGATCTCGACCATTGACCTCCCGCCTCTTCAGCCCTTGCAAATCGTTGTCTCTCTGGCAGATCGAGCGTTGGTAGGTCAGTTTACTGGGCTTTTCTCATCCCCTAAAACTACTAATAACTGGATCCAGAAGAATTGGCAACCTCTGATCTCTAACAGTGTAACCTGCTATGATGTTGGTCGAGGCTTTTTTCTCTTTGAATTCATTTCTAGGGAGGATCGGGATCTAATATTCCAGAATAGACCTTACTTCATGGGTCCATAGGGTCTTT
The DNA here is from genome assembly GCA_001517045.1 of Pseudotsuga menziesii. NCBI lineage: Eukaryota > Viridiplantae > Streptophyta > Pinopsida > Pinales > Pinaceae > Pseudotsuga > Pseudotsuga menziesii. The sequence continues at coordinate 18,248 of LPNX010349274.1, forward strand.
ATATGAATCGATGGACTCTTGATTTTGATCCGACCATTGATGTCCCTAAGGCTGTCCCGATCTGGGTTCGCTTGCCCAATCTTCTGATCCATTGTTGAACTCCATCTTCCCTACAAAGTATCGGAAATAAGCTTGGCAAATATATTGACAAAGCAAACACAAAGGATCAATACTCATGTGCGAGAATCTGCGTTGAAGTAGATCTAGAAGCAGGGATTCCAGAATCCATCAAACTAATCGTGGGAGAATGACAACACTCTCAGAAAATAGACTATGAGAAACTGCCCTTTAAATGCAGGCATTGCCATGATTATGGACATTTTCAGAGGAACTGCCCAAAAATATCACACGCACAAACAGACGAGGATGCAGAAGAAGGATGGCAACAGGCCAAACGATCCAAGGCAATTACTAAACCCCAACAGAGAAAAGATGGGAAAAACCTGACCGTGCCCAGGAAAGAGGACGCAACACAAAAATCCCTACCTAATTCAGGCAATAGATTTGTTGCTCTAGAGGACCCACCAGAGGAAATAGTCTCAGTCGAGAATCTGATGGAAGTTGAGTTGGAAAGGGCATCAACGTCAAAAGTTGCACATCCCAGGGGAAAAGGATCTCTTAGAAAAACCCTAATTGATCCCACTCCGCAGGAAGCTTCAAACCGGCTAGAGCCTCAAGATCTAGAATCAGAACAAGAGTTATCGGAAGAAGAGGAAGGAGAAATCGGTCAAGCCCAATCAATACAAAAAAAAAGGGAAAAGAGGAAGAAAGACTGATAGGGAATGCAGAGAGGAAGTTACTTACAGAGATAAGTTGCAAGGCTCTCATGTAACACTTGAAGGATTGATGAATTCGAGAACTACAAGGCAAAAGGGTCAGGCCTTAAAGGGGCCACCCATTTCCCTAAAGGTAAGTAATGAAGGTCGTCTCCTGAAACTGTAGGGGATTAAGGAGCACAAAGAAAATCGAAGCCATGAAAGATCTAATTTGTATCTCCACTCCTAAAATCCTTCTGGTCCAGGAGACCAAAATGGAGGAACTAGCCCTCCTCCAAACTAGTCAATTTTTCTGGAAAAATGGGAATGGCATTGTTGTAAGCGCTCGAGGTGCCTCTGGTGGACTAGGCACACTATGGAACTCAACCACTTTCGACTTAACTTTCTCCTCTATAAGCACACATTGGATCTTCACAACTTTCTGTCACAAAAGCTTAGGGCTTTCGGTAAGTATTCTAAATCTTTACATCCCGGTTCTTTTTACAGAAAAGAAAGATTGTTGGCAAAATGTTCAAGAGCTTTTGAGAAACCTTCAGACTTAAAATCTAATTCTAGATGGGGATCTAAATATTACTCTACATGTTAAAGAAAAGAGAGGAGGATCAATTGTTAGATACCCTTTAAGGGAGGTAGTTGAAGATATCATCATGGATTGGGATCTGGAAGATATTAAACGAGCCCAGGGTCGGTATACTTGGTCTAATAGAAGGATTGGGCTCAGTCGCATAGCAGCCAAGCTTGACAGATTCTTGGTCCAACACTCTCTTCTTCTGCTTGGGATTAGGGTTGAATCCTCAATTTTACCCTTCAGTATGTCTAATCACAAACCAATTCTCATGGATCTCTCTAAGAAAAAGAACCTAGGGCCTATTCCCTTTAGATTCAGTCCATCCTGAATCAAGCAGAAAGGCTTTCAAGATATAATTCAAAATGTCTGGAAGGAACCAGTCTCAGGATCTCCTTTCTTCGTCTGGGAAGAAAAGCTTATAAAACTAAAAAGTGCTCTCAAAGCTTGGGCTAAGACCTCTAAGTCTCCAACCATGCAAAGAATCTACGCCCATAATCTCCTGGAGAAGCATCAGATATGGAAGGAGGATCAAATAATAGACCAGGACAGTTTGGAAAAAGAAGCTTCCCTTCAAAAGAATCTGCATTGTGTATGTAGAACAGAAGAGGACTACTGGAGATAGAAATGTAGATGTCTTTGGCTAAACTCTGGGGATAAAAAGACAAGCTTCTTTCATAAACAAGCTGAAGGACGTAAGCAGTATAAAGCGGTTAAAGAAATTCATAAGCAATATCAAATTATTCAAGACTTCGAGGAAATCAAACAAGAGGCCACATAACACTTCAGGAACATCTACACCGAGGAAAGACCTTTTGGAGCCACCTAGGACTCCCTTGTCATGAACCTGATCCCTACCTTGATCTTTGAGGCCACAAACAAGGCCCTTACCTCCCTTGTTTCTAAAAAATAAATCAAGAAAGCTTTATCTAGCATGGAGCTTGACAAAGCTCCAGGTCTCAATGGTTTTACCGCCAAATTTATCAGAGCTTGTTGGAAAACAGTCAAAGCAGACCTCCATAAAATGGTCTTGAAATCCCAATCATGCTCTAAGATTGGAGGAAGCACAAATTCAGCTTTCCTAGCCCTCATCCCAAAAGAAAAAGGGACCACCTCCTTTGACCGTTTTAGGCCCATTTCCCTCTGCAACATTGGGTACAAAATAATCACTAAAGTTATTGCAAATAGGCTTAAAGATATTCTTCCCAGCATAATTCCTGAAAATCAAGGTGGGTTCATAAAAGGATAGCACATAGCTAACAACATCATCCTCATCTGGGAGGCAATTCACTCAAGTCTTCAGAATCATGAAAAAGGTACGGTCATCAAACTCGACTTAGCCAGTGCCTTTGACAGAGTTTGACATGAATTTCTCTTCCAGGTCCTGCTACGCTTTGGGTTTAATCTGACCTTCATATCCTGGATTAAAGCTTTTATTGGAAGTCCATGGATTGCTCCTCTGGTTAATGGCAAGGTAGCAGGGTTCTTTCAAGCCTCGTGAGGCCTGTGACAAGTTTGTCCTCTCTCTCCTCTTCTCTATGCAATTCAAGCTTCATTTCTTAGTTTTTAGTTAGATCAAAGCCAACGCCGGCAAGATCTCATTGGGATCTGTATTTCTCGGGGAGTTAAAGACATTAATCATGCACAATTTGTTGATGATACGATCCTTCTTGGAGGAGTGGGGGTTTAATTAGCAAGATATTTCAGGAAAGAACTGGATATCTATCAAGATGCCTCGAGCAGTAAGATCAACTACAGGAAGAGTCAGATTTATGGGTGGAACTGTAAACCAAGGGAAACGTTAGATATTTCCAGAATTTTGGGAATAGAGGGAAAAACTCAATGGGGAGATTTTAAGTACTTAGGAGTTCCTATTTTCAAAACTACTCCAAAGTCCTCCTCGTGGCTTCCTCTAGTTGACAAGCTAAAAGTCAGAATAAACACCTGGGGATCTTATTGGTTAAATCTTGCTGGGAAAATTGTGCTAATTAAGGCAGTCCTCTCCAGCATCCCCATCTATCGGTGCTCTATCCTCTTGGCTTAGAAAGCTATTACTGCTCAGATTGAGGCCTTAATAAGACGCTTCCGGTGGAAAGGAGGAAAACATAATGAAAAGAAACTCCCATTGGTAAGTTGGGAAAAAATATCAAGACCTATGATGGAGGGAAGCCTCCAAATTCGGGACCGCAAAGCACAAAATCTATCCCTTGGGGCCAAGCTTTTATGGAACCTAGTATCTGGAAAACTCTCCTCGAGTAAGCAAGTTTTATGGAAAAAATATTTTACAGGTAGTCGTTGAAGATGTCTGGACAACCCCCCCAGAGTGTGAAAAGGCTCTCATGTCTTTGTTATTTGTCTGAAAGCCTTCAACTTCTTCTCCACTCATCTCACTTGGGTTCCAGGAAATGGAAAGCATATTAAGCTCTGGGATGACTCAATAATGGGAGATACTCCTTTGGGTTCACTGCCAGAAATTGCTCAGATTGCAAGCTTTCTGAAAAATCAAAATAAAATCACTCTTTGGGATATTTCTGAATGGATTGAATATGAGCCTCAAACGTGGAAGACTTGGTGCCTACCAATTTTCCCTCCTCATCTCCAGGCTAAAAGGCAAGCCCTGCTCTTCTACCTCTAAGGGAAATCACCAATCTCAAAAAAGACTAACGATGTAAGGGGTTGGGGAAACAGGACAGGTGTCTACACCACGGCTGCAGGTTATAAGTGTGTCACGTTTTCTCCCCATGTTCCAAACAATCTTGATATTTGGAAGTTCATTTGGAAAATCAAAATCCTTCCCAAGATTGATTTCTTTATTTGGACTCTAGCTCATAATCGGATCCTAACTGTGGGTAATCTCAAGAAAAAAGGTTGGGAAGGACCCACTAGATTCCCTCTCTGCCTATCAAACATGAAATCAACCAATCATTTATTACTTGCTTTCTCTTTCGCATAAAACGTTTGGCTCCAATCATTAGCAAGTATTACTGGCTCTTTGTGTCTTCCTGGGAACATTCACTCCCTGCTAATTAATTAGGCTTTGCTTTGTCCTTTATCAAATTCAAAAAACACATTGGTTAAATCCTGTCGGTTGAATCTTCCTAAATTCATTCTTTGGACTCTTTGGTTAGAAAGAAACCCCCGTCTCTTCATAGACAAAGCCTCCACTGCAGCTCAGGTTGTCTCCAAAGTATTTGCTCTGATTGGAGACTGTCTAAATTTTTTGTGGACCAATTCGTCTGGCTGCCCTCTCTCCCCCCTGAAGAAGCATGGGTTCATAGTCTCTCTCCGGACTTACCTAGGCCTTGCCTTCCTCCTATCCAGAAAACATCTCCTTGGGAGCTCAGGATGGAAAAATCGAATCTAAGTAAGTGGATAACTGATACTAGAAGACACTGCCTTTTCTTCGATGGAGCATCTAAAGGGAATCCAAGGGCGGCAGGAGGGGGGGATTCTCTTTTATCCCGATGGAAATCAGGAACAAGAGTATTCTTAGGGATTAGGTGATGAATATAACAATGTTGCATAAGCCTTGGCTCTCTGTCAGGGCCTCCTCCAAGCTCGAAATCAAGGAATATCAGATATCACAGTAATTGGGGATTCATGACTTGTTATTCAACCTTTGGTTACCAACTCTCTGTCATCCTAGCTTAACCTTCGCTAACTTCTTAGAAGGATCCAAAATCTTTCTAACTTATTCCATAAGATTGACTACTTCCACATCTTAAGAGGATTAAATGACCAAGCTAACCTCATGTCCAACAAGGCAACCTCTTTTAGTAAAGGGTCGTTGGTCTTGAATGGGGCTAGATCCCACTACCTCATCCCATAGGACCATGGGCAAAGGAATTAGAGGTTGGGCCCATCGTTTCCCACGTGGATCCCACTTGTCCTGACTCCCATCATGCAAGATCGTGGCGAGCGCAAAGAACTTGTGTTGGCACGTGGGCTGGCATATAGCTCTTAATATGATGGCTTGTTTGTCCCGTCCAACGCAGCAGAATTTCCTCCCATACAGAATTCTGGATATGCTTCATGTTCTGAATCAAGTTGAAGGTCCTTCGTTGTTCCATCCATGGCGTGTGAGGATTGTGATGTATTCGCTAAATATCATGGATTTATGGTGTGTGAAGTTAAGATCATTGGATTAGGAAATGCAAGAGTTTGTAGTACTCTTTATCACCCATTGCGGAGGTTTGGTTGATTGTTTCTTGCTTGCAACATCTCTAGGCATCATGGATTCTTCTCCAGAGTCACTTGCTTCCTCTGCCATGGCTCTCTCGGTCACAGCGGAACTGAGGGCACTCAGGAGGAAGTTGAGCAGGTACAAAAGTTATCTCAATCAAACAGATCATGAACGTGGAAGGCGTATGGAATTGGTCGACAGGGATCTCTCCAGCCTGTGTGTGGAATTTTCTGAAAAAAAACCTCTCAATCTGAAAGAGAAATGACCAGGATGATAGCAGAATTAGAAGTGAAGATTGACAAATTGGAGTTGGAAGTAGCAAAAATGGCAGCTGGTGCAGGAGGAAAAGATGCAAAAGACTCTGGGAAACATGGTGGCGTCCATGGAAAGTAGCAGGTTCTCATGGGAGACCTCCTTTTTACAATCTTGCTTTCATATGTAGTAATCTTAGTCTTTATCTAGGTACTATGCACAAAGAAAGTGAATCTATATGTGTTTTTAACAGAGCTATCAGTCTATCTTGTTTTGTGGTTTCTGCCTGTAATGGACGGTCTTTGAATTATGAACAGATTCTGATCTATGTACAAACTTTCTCAGTGGTTACACCACTATTTGATTAATAAAAACATAATCGTTATTGTAAAAAAAAAACTATTTCTAAGGTTATAGCCAAGTCATACACCAATTTGGTGTATGAGACCTCTTGGGACCCTCCTCTATGCAACGATGTAAGTGCTAAATTTTTTTAATATTGTCTTTTTATATTTAGAGAGAGAGCAAATAACTTGAATTTACATTTGTTTGTATTGTAATTTTATATTTAGAGGCAGAGTAATTGATTTTTTTTAAATAAAAATTGTTTTTTTTTGTTTCTTTTCTTTTTTTGTTAGTTTTCGTGATTTGCGAGACTAGCCTTTGGTTTAAGAAACTGTGACCTTGGGGCATCTAAGCCGTCAAAATCACCCATGGATCGCACCTAGCTTAGGCCACACCAAACCTTGACATGATTAGATTTTTAGGTGTCTCCTTCTGACTACCTTGTCGGTTTTGAACTTGAGTTGCCATGCAGAACGAGGCTCGTCGAAACCAACCTTGCTAGTGGGATTTGACTTCAATATTTGCACGGCATATGATCCTAACATATTAAAATAAGGAGGAACATAATATCGACCTAAATGCCCAAATAACTCTATGACTGGACAAAAGACGGAGCCACAAGATGGGCATCGCATGACTGAAATACAAAGAAAGAGGCCAAGTCATTGAGTTGACCAAGGAGAATCTTTTCTTCCTTTTTTCTTATGGACAACAATCCAACCTGAGGAGTTGTCATGAGTGGATGTTTTCAAGACAAGGGCCAAACTTTAGAAGAAATCCCATAAATGAGATTATTAGTAAAGATGGTTGTTTCCTTATCACTATCCGAGTTGTTTGATTCATGACGAAATTTGTAACCACCAGAGAGAGATGGTGTGACCATAGTCATATCTCTCTTTTTTTCATCATATGGATGAACCTAAGAAGGTTGATATGATGGTGAAGATAGTAGCTTATCTATCGAGTCTTAAACTTGAACTAAAGTTGAAGGAGGTGATTTGGCTTATGAGTCTTTTTTGAGGTTGCTAGCAATCTTGCTTAGGATATGAATTGCTCTTATTTCCCTTTGACTCTTGCTATACACTAGTCCTTTTATTCACGCCAGAGGGATTAATGTAAGCTTGGAAAGAAGGACAAGCTTCATGAAGGTGCCTAATATATTGACATGGTCTATAATGGAAAGCGATATTCTTGTAATCAAATGGCTGTGAAAAACAATTGTTGTTCTAGTCTATGAGGATCTTATTCGGTAGCACATGGATAAGACCAAGCTCAACACAGATGCAGTCAAAGGTAACTATACCCTTCAAAATCCTGTTAGCATCAACCTTAATGAAACGACCTAAGGAGTTTCCAATGGAGGCCGAAAAAAATGAAGTCCAAAAATGCAAGGGTAGATTTGAAAGTCTTACCTAGACAAGAGAAATCATAGTTGTCATGCACAAAGGGTTGAATTTAGGGAACCATTGTTAAAAGGAAAGTCCTAAACATCCCCAAATCCAAGGCCCTTGCTCAAATACTTTTTTACATTCATTTGCCTTAGTAAAGAGGGTATGAAATAGCCCTCAAAACAAAGGAAAAGTCCATAGTCTAAGGTCCATGTTTGACTCACCCATTCTCACAATGTTGTTGCAGAAGGCCTAAGGCCATTGAATCGATAGATTATAGCATGTCGTATGTAGATTGATTCATGGGCATAAACACAAGGATCTTCCACCTCTACTATTAGAGTTTCTTTTGATTGTTCCACTATGAAGGATGAGCCAAAAAGCTCTTTATCCACAAAACATGGGGCCTTGGCTTCACAACATCTTTGAAAGTATGAAGTTGGGAGGAATAAGGTGTGAAGTTACCTTTGGATCCTCCACACAATATTGAAACCAACAAAATAGTGGTGTTCCAAGCTATGTTGTAGTCCCGGAGTGAGAATCCATCTTGAAGTTGGCATCCCTCATGAAGGAGTAGTTGAAAGCTAGGAGGAATTCCTATTATGTTTTGGATATGAGCATTGAATAAGAAAATTGAGTTTGAAGAGCACAATCAAAGATGAAGTGATACCCCTAAAAGGGATCTCATGAAGAGAGAGAAGAGATCCATATCCATAAGGGTCTTAGAATCAATGGCAAAATGCTTGGTTTTTTGTTGCTTGGTGTTGATACTCCCAAGTTGGATCTCAAAAGGGTTGAGATCCCAATCATATAGAAACCTCCAAGACACAACAATCAAAGGTCAAAGAAATATATCCAAGGAAATAAATCGATGTTTGATTTCGAGATTGAAGCAAGCGACTACGACCTAAACAAATGGAGGCGATATGGTTTCCGTTGTATACCCGTCGTAGAGCCTCCTTCTCAATTCTTCTCCAAAAATAATTGTCCTTTTATATTTAAAAGCAGAATGCATGATTTAAATTTATTTTTTATAAGATCTTTAAAACCATTAGCAATGACTTGGGTTTCTACAAGTGAGTGAGAAATATGGACATGAAAGAAATTGATTTTTGATTATAAATTTAATTAAATATTTGTGGGGAAATGTTAATGTTTAAAGAAGTAATCATCATTTTTTTTTCAAAAAACAAAACACTACTCTTGCTATTCACTTGGAATAAAAAAGTACATAGACAGGTTGATTAGTCTTTACATGTTATAACCTCTCAAAAGCATCCAAAAACCTCCCATCAAAATATATCATCTCTCTAATAGTTGGCCTTCAGACATAAACAATCATTCTAGATGACCAAAAGATATACAAAAAGATAAAGTAATTCAATTAACATGATAACCATCTATCCAACAAAATAATTTAAGGACCCCCTTTGCTCCAAGGTATTTTCAATAAATTCTTCCCAATAGAGGAAGCCCACCTCTCCAACTAACTTTGCTTCCATATTTGACTCACGAAAGATATGTTCTATACTAATAACATCAAAGGATGATAAAATTATTTTAGTTCTCCAACACCAACTATGCAACTCAAGTACCTATAGATTGCAGAGATTGTTTTCCTAATTGATAACAACCATGGAATCCCCATATATTTTAAGGGAGTCAATATTGAAAGAAGAAGCCATCTTTGCAAGACACCACAGGGCCAACAATTTTGCCTTCGAGTTGGATCCAGATCCACAATTCAACTTTAATCTAAAATAATGACCCTTGTTGATTCTCTAAACCATACATGTAGCACATAATCCTCCTTGAGTTACCCCATCAAAAATCATGTTGCTTCCCTTGACATAGACACATCCACAATATGCTTGTTTTTTTCTTTTAACTTTGACATCAATTGAATATTATTCCTTATAAAGTCCTATGATCCTTAGACAACAAGCATATGAATTTAATTGTTTTCCTTAAAAAATAAAGAAATGTATAGTCTTCCATATCACCCAATAAATGAAGGCAGGCAACAAACAATGATCTGCATAGTTAATATACCAATTGTGGAAATTTTGATCAAAAGTTTGGTTTCCCCAAACTTGTGGTATGTTTATATGGCAACAAACAAACTTCCATATATTGACTGTAAATTTGCAGCTAACAAAGATGTGGTCAACCGATTCCATCTCGCTTTTACACAAAGCACAAAAAATTGGGCCAATCGTACCTCTACACATCAAATTATCCCATGTCATTAAGCAATTTTCAAATGATAGCCATATAAAGCATTTGATTTTTGTTCGAATATTCCATTTCCACAGTTTGGTAAACCACCATTTAGGTACAATTTATAAAGATCCTTCTTGAGCAATAATGACATATGCAGATTTTGTTGAAATGCCCACAAGCATTAAAATACCATATAATATCATCTTCATTTAAGTTCATCCTAATTCCTGCATAATTCAGAGAAAAGATATAATTATCCCATTCCACATCCCATCTACTTTCCAAACCAATATTCTTGGTTGGTAGCCAATAGGTATCGGCATGATGAAGCCATGAAGGAAGCTTAATTTGATCCAAGGTAATAAAGCCCATAAATGATAGATGATCCAATATAAAAGGAGACAAAAAATAGTTTCCCTCAACACCAATGATGGGGTCAATTCTAACCAGTATATTTGTGCCCCTACCAACCTTCCAACAACTACCCTTGCCCACCCAAGGACATGCTTTCAAAAACCCAAATAAAAATTTTGGCACATTTCTACTCTTTTCAATAGGATTCCTAATCCAATTCAATATATCTCCTTTAATATATTTATCATGTAAAACTTCACTCCACATACCCTTGTCAAAGATCCCCCTCCACAAACTCTTCAAAATCAAAGTCATGCTAAACCGGTAGATATTTTTAATGTCCCGTCCACCCCAACATTTTGGTTTGACAATTTCTCCCAATTAGCAAGGTGTATTTTCCCCTATCAACATTCCCTGACCAAAGAAAATTAAAGCTCAGCATGCGGATCATCCTTAGGATAGTCAGTGGAATCCGTGACAAAGAAACCAATAGATAGGAATACCACCCAAAACAACATTCAAAAGAGTCAATCTGTCACCTAAAGATAGGATCCCAAGAGACCAATGTACAATTCCTTCTTCAAACTTTTCAACCAGCCATAGCCAATCCTTTATCTTATATCCAATTGGTTTTAAAAAATAACCCAAATACTTGAATCCATCAACCATATTAATTGCCTTGAAAGGAAGAAATTAGGAGGGTTGTATTTAAATAATAATAATAATTAATTAATTAAATTATATATATATATATATATATATTTGGGGGTTGGTGGTGAAATGACGGTGTCTTGAAGGCTAAGGTTTACATATTAAAAAAAAAGTAATTATGTGGCATATAATCAATGGCATAAACCATTGAATATGACTTGTTGCTTCGAGATGAATACATGGTAATCATAGAGACAAATCCCCCAGTAATATCCTTTCTTGAAGCTAGATAGATTTGTATAGTGGGTAGATAGAGTAATCTTTATATTTATCTGGTCGTGTTAGACATCAAAACTAGTATTGTGGGACTCCCATCTATTTCTAGTAGGGTTTATAGGTCACATATGTCTTCTTTATAGGATCTTCTAATGGCGACAAAAGGAGTTCTTTATGTGGAAACCTCTCTTAAATGGTATTGTACACATCATAAGCTATCTAGAGCATGATCGTCTCGACATTCAAATACTTCATGAAAAGTTTCGATAAAATATATTGTTGATAAATATAACCTAAATTCCTAACTTGAAACATATTGAGGCATGAGTTGTATAGTGTGAAAAAAGTACATCCACAAAGTTAGGTGGCCAATCTATCATGTTTATCGACCAATATTTTGATGTCCGAGTGGTATATCAAACCCTAGCGAAGGTAGCCATCAATATTAGTGTCCAATTGATTTATCTAGAGAAATTGATATAGGCATAGAGTCTAGTCCGTATCCATAAAAATGAGATACGAATAGATGATGCATAGACCAAGAGAAAGTATATGCCATGATGTTATTTTGTATGAGAATCCATAGATATCCATGTACAAGCACATACAAAATTTTATGACCAAAGAGAAATCTTGACACATTTTACAAACACCTACACACTAGATCTAGCACTAAATAGTCCTCCATTAAGTGAGACACATTTCTCTTCAAATCAACTATCCTCTTCAAATCACCAACAAATCATAGACTATGTGCTTGTCTACATTTGATTGGATATGGAGATGTTTAGAGGATGGATTACGTAGAAGAGTAGGTAAGTTATGTTGAAGACTCAAAGGATGGATTATGTAAAGAAGCAGATTTTAACATATGGGATTCACCCATTGTGTGTGAATTCTCAACACATGCTAGGAACAAAGGTATTGATTCTAGTCTTTTGGTGGATATTAAAAAGTGCAATCAGACTTTAGGTTTGACATCAAAGTGGGTAAATCAATTAATGATGGGATCAACGCCAACCCTATCAGACTAAATAATGATACATGTTCAAGCTCATACGCACCAACAAGTGTGGGATTGGAGAGTTCCAATAGGTTGGATCTGAAATGACAAAAATTCAAGAATGACTATCCTTCATTCTTGAGAAGCACATGCTTTTCCTCCTTTGTTGAATTTGATCATATTTCTAAAGTTGACCCATTATTTGTTTTGGTTTTTTCCCACATCCCTGGATCTCTAGTTTCAATAACTACTACCGACGTAGGGGAAGTGAAGGATGTCAATAGAATGTTTGGTGACAGATTTATCAATGATGTGATTAGTCTTTTTTAAAAATGTGGGAGAGCCATTGTGCCAGAGTGTTTATTATTTATGGAACACGCAAAGGGTGCATCATTATTGGTACTTGAATGCCTTGCTAAGACATAGATGAAAAGTGTAAACCAAGGAATTAAGCATTAAAGAAAGTGTATCTTGAGAAAAGGTCTTCTATGACAAACCTAGTTTTAGGTGAGGAGGTTAAACTACATGAGGTTGTAGGCATGGGAGTGAAGACACTATGGGACATTTTCTAGGCCAAAATATCAATGAAAAGGGTCTAAGGATTATATTTCCTAGAGCTAGTTTTCTTTGCTAGGGTATTCTCTTAACTCTTTTGTTCTTACAAGAGGGTGGCTCACCTTCAACTTTCAATCAATTTTAGACATGTCAAAAGTCTCGGAAGGCTCCTGGAAGTGGGATTTAAACCCCTTAATCTTGAAGAGATGGATCCCATTAATTATTTGATGCTACAAGGGAAATAACTTACTTTGTTCCTATTTGGGCAAAATTACTAGGCTTACCCATTAATTTATCGTCTCCAATAATCTTCCAAGAATTTGGGAATGCTTTAGGCTATTTTGTGGAGGTAGACATGTCTTATAAGGACTCTAGTCTCATGAAGGTTGCACATATCTTGGTAAATCAAGATATGTGATATAGACAAGTAGAGAGCATTGTCAATCAGAGTGGTGTTAGGAAGCATTCCTATCTATTGGGTTATATGGATGTACCTTTTAGGTGTAATAATTACCAAAAATATGGTCATCTAGTTGAAAAATGTTGTCTTCCTTATAAAATAAATATTTGGATTAAAAAATGCTCAAAGTTAGTGCAATATAAGTTCAACCCTAAGGAGGTTAAAGAGTTTTTTGGCAGGATCAGTGGGGGAAGCGAAGAATCCTTGGTCTATAGTGAAGGCATGGACTCTGAAAGGGTTTTTACTAAAGATGGGCCAATGATTTCTCTTTATGTGGGTATAGACAAACTTAATCCTTCTTCCAATTATTGTGTTGCTACCAACGTTTTCCCTCTCTTAAGAGAGTTTATTGTTGCAGCTTCTAGAATTGTTAGTGTGCCAACTATGTCTTTAATAGAAGAATTAGATCCCATAGGAGAGACCTTAAAAAACTGAATTTCTATTAATCGTGTTTCATATTCAAACAATGTTATGTTCTTGAGTTTATGGACCTCTGGTGAGGACCGATCTTTTTCTTCTTAGGGGAGTGATGATTTTGTGGAGAGACCTTTAGGAAGAAGCATTAAATTTAATTGCTCTCTTCCTTATAGGAGCTCCTTGGGGATTAACTTGTAGGATAATGGATTGGAGCATGTTTAAGAGGGGGGAGAAATTAAAGGTTCGGACACCTCATCAAACTTCAATGAGATTACTATTAGAAATAATTCGAGGTATTGTAAAGGCATCCTAGAGGCTTTAAAGAAAGTATGTTGTAAAGGATTAGGGTTGAATTTTGGTAAGGGTCCCAATCCTTTGGGAAGACAACGAAAGCATTTTATTCATTATGCCCAAGAACAAGTTGCAAGTGATGAGGTTTTTGGTTGTCAATTGTCCTTAGATGCAATTATTAGAGCAATGAACACCCCCAAGAGGATTTCCATTGATTTTCATATCCTTTAATTGTAGAGGGATGGATAGCCCCTCCAAGAAGCTATGTCTGGAGAGGATGATGGAAATTCATAAGTTAGATATTTAACATTGCAAGAGATTATGTGTGAAGTATTGTCAAACGTTGGGGAATAATAAAACATGTTAGGGGGTTGGGAATTATGTTTTTTGGATATCAAGGATAGGTATGGGGGTTTGATCTTGGGTTGGTGCAATAAGTGTATTAGGTGCACAAATAGTTGGTTGGTTGATTTAGGTTTGGGGTCTGAGCTTTGCTCTCAGGGAATTGGGAAGATAATTGTTGGCTTTTATATGGGCCTTTTAGCGATAGGATTTTGTTTTGGGAGAGGCTATTTGCAAAAGAAGACATTTTGCAGTTACAAAAATCCACTTGGGTTCCTTTTTATGAAAATCTATGAGAATTTTCCTTCAATCAATTTGAAGCTAAATTAAACAAGTTGTTATTAGATGGGCATAAGCCAAAAAATAAAAACGAGGAAAAATAGTTGAAGGAGATTCAAGAAAGTTTGAAGGTTGGTCATGATTAAGAAGATCAAGGTTTATTCACAAAATAATACAAGGCTAAGATTATGGCTTTGGAACAAAAAATAAGAAAGATCCTAAATGATAAGGAAGCAACATGACATTTTAAGAGGAAGGCTCTTTGGATTTCCAAAGGAGATGAAAGTTACAAACATATTGTCCAATATGCCAATCACTAAAAGAACATAAATGCCATTTGTAAAAGAAAAAAATAAGAAGGAGTAGACATTAAAAACTTTGAAAACATCACTCAAAAGGGAGTGAGCCACTTTGGAAATATTTACAAAAATTAATAAAGAGTTTTGATTGCTAAAGTAGTTAGGATAACTCAATATTTCCCTGTGAGGAATGGAATAAATTACGAAGAATGACTTACAAGAGGTTTTGCATAGTTTTCAAAAGGATAAAATCTCGAGCCTTGATGGGTGGTCGATTAAATTTTTCATATGCTTTTATGAAATGATAGTAAAGGATCTCTTGATAGTGGTTAAGGAGTCAAGGTCTGTAGGTTAGGATCTTGGCAACTTCCAATACAAGTTTTCTTGTTGTCATTCTAAATGCAGACAATACCACATCCTTTGAAGAGTTCATACTTATTTCACTTTTCAACTACATTTATAAAATAGTGGCAAAGGTAATTGCAAGAAGGGTTGAAGGGGTATTATTAGATTTTATCTTTGGTGAGCAATTTGATCTGCCATGTTATACTACAAGACAATGAGGATACTTTGGTTTGGGGAAAAAATCCCTAAGGTATATATACCCCAAAGATTGGTTATCTTTCTTTAAGTGCAGAGTGTGACCAGAGAGATATTATTTGGTGGTGGGAGAATGTTTGGAAACTCTCTTAGCCTTCTAATAATATTTTATTCATTTGGTTTATTTCAATAATAAAGTTCTTACTTACGATTTTTTACAAAGAAAGAATAGAGATGGGTCGAAGAGATGCTCCCTATGTAAGCGTTGCGAAGAATCAAATATACATATGGCACTAGACTGCTCTTATAGAAAACAAGCACTACAAGGAAAACACCTTGTAGGGGAGGTTTTGGCAAAACCTCCAATAAAAAACCACCTTTGTATGTTTATAACAAAGGCAGGTGATCGAAGGTTTTTGTCGATGTTTTGTCTTTGATGCACTCATTATATGTAAGTGCATCGATGAACTTTATTATCTATGAAGACATCATATAGTTCAAATGTGTTAGATTTTTATCAGTTAAGCAATATGATCTTAGGATCTTATCTGAGAGAATACCATGCACAACAATAATCACAAGAGACAAGAGACACAAAGAGTTTTCCTCGGGGAAACCATAAAGGAGAAAACCCCGCAACTTCCTTAGAGATAGAATGAGCACCAATGGCAAAAGTAAAACCCAAAAACAGAAAGATGATCTCCGACAACTGTTCTCTCTCTCACTTGTGCGAGATCCTCCTCTCTCATTCATGTGCTATAGTTGAGTGAGTGTGTGTTACAAATAGAGAGTCTCACTCTCTATTTATACTAGTTTTCCACTTGACAATTACTTACCAGGGTCGACTTCACTAGGAGAGTCTAATAACCCTAGTACCCCTCAAATGTGGGGACTATTGCCCCGACTTACAACGGAGGGTTAACCTCAACTCAATTGTGGGGACTATTGCCTCGAATTACAATGGAGGGTTAACCTCAATGACTTTACATAACTTTATTATATTAATTATTCTCCCGATGGGAACATCGGGGTACAATGAAATACAATACATAAGATATACAAGTGAATACATTCCGAAGTTACAAATACATCAACACTCCCTCTTAACTAGGAAGGTATTCTCTTGACACAGTTCATCAACACAAGTCTTCATCACAGGATCATCATCAAAGCTGGATCATCATCATCACTGGATCATCATCAAAGTTGGATCATCATCAGACTAGATCATCATCATACTGGATCATCAT
This sequence comes from Pseudotsuga menziesii, assembly GCA_001517045.1. Classification (NCBI taxonomy): domain Eukaryota; kingdom Viridiplantae; phylum Streptophyta; class Pinopsida; order Pinales; family Pinaceae; genus Pseudotsuga; species Pseudotsuga menziesii. Next base: position 34,697 of record LPNX010349274.1, read on the forward strand.
CATCATCATCACTGCTCCCACTGTCTCAAGCAAATGGTGCAATCTCTCAATTCTACTCGTCATAGGAAGTTCTACAGGGCCAACCCTTTTTTAGGCTGGTTGTAGGGATAGCCTCCATGTAGGTCTTCTTCTTCAATGCTTATATCATCGGCATGGTAGGACACACCTACTACCATCCGAGAAAGGCTCCAACACTTATATCCACCGGCATGGTAGGACACACCTACTACCATCCGGGAAAGGCTCCAGCACTTACATACACCAGCATGATAGGACACACCTATTACCATCTGGGAAAGGCTCCAACACTTACATCCACTGGCATGGTAGGACACACCTACTACCATCCAGGGAAAGGCCCCAACACTCACATCCACTGGCATGGTAGGACACACCTGCTACCATCCAGGGAAAGGCCCCATCACTTACATCCACTGGCATGGTAGGACACACCTGCTACCATCCAGGGAAAGTCTCCACACTTACATCCTCCAGCATGGTAGGACACACCCACTACCATCGGGGGAAAGGCTCAGCACTTACATCTTACCATGGGAGGAATCAATCCTACCACTATGTCAGAAAGGCACAACACTTACATCTGACTATGGGAGGAACCAATCCTACCAGCATGTCAGAAAGGCTCAACACTTACATCTGACCATGTGGGGAACACATCCCGCAACCATGTCAGAAGGGCTTCTACACTTACATCTGACCATGTGGGGAACACATCCCGTAACCATGTTAGAAGGGCTCTGCACTTACATCTGACCATGGGAGGAACCAATCCTGCCACCATGCCAGAAGGGTTCAATACTTACATCCGACCATGGAGGCCTAGCCTGTCACCATGTCAGAAGGGCTCACGGACTCATCACTTCCCCTTGGAGGGAACCTCGATCTGGAAAACACCAAGCTTCTCGCTGAAGTACTCAAACTTCACTCTGGCCATCTCTAGCATAGAATCACATCAGGGCTGATTACGTCCAAGGATAACCTACGAGCTTTACCAGGACTGCTACATCCGAGGACAACCTACAGGACCGTTTACGTCTGAGCAACCTACGAGTTTCGCCAGGATTTTATGCTTAGACAACCTGTCTCACCAGCTATGCTATAACTCCCTCTTTCGAGAGATCTTGATCTGGATCACATACTGGAGCTTCACTGCTCCTCTCTGCATCATACAAAAATGCATGTCAGATCAATCAAATCAAATAATAGTTTTCAAAAGAAACATACTACCTCCCAAATAGTCGAGCAAATGGCAACATATTTTGCCTCGAACGTTCTCAGCACCATGCAGGACTCCTTCTTGCTAAACCAAGAGATCACACCTGGTCTTATACGGAAGCAGCACCCTGAAGTGCTCTTCTTATCAATGGCAATGCCTGCCTAATCCGAATCTACATAACCCTTCAAGTTAATCTTTTGATTTGCTTCATATTTGAGCCCATAGTCAACTATACCCTTCAGGTACCTCAGAATATGGTTTGCAACAATTAGGTGAACATTGCTCAGATATGTCAGGAACTGGCTCAATGTGTTCATAACAAATAAAATATCTGGTCTCGTATTCGCCAGGTACATTAATGACCCTATCGTCTTATGATACATTGTGGCATCAACCGTCTCTAATGAAGCATCACTCAATAGCTTCAGGTTCGATGCCATAGGTGTGGCCATAGCCTTGCAGTCTATCATCCCGAACCTTATCAAGATCTCTACTGCATACTTCCCTTGTCCAAGGAAGATTCTATCCGCACTCTGCCACACCTCCATGCCTAGAAAGTAGTGCATCATACCCAAGTCCTTCATCTCGAACTCGGTGGCAAGTCTTATTCTTGCAACTTTAATGAGTTCCTCTTTCCCTGTCAGGAACAAGTCATCGACATATAAAAGGATCATTATTGGTCTTCCACCTTCAACCTTGAAGCAAAGGTTGGAATCTGCTTTACTCTCAATAAAGCCTAGAGTCATCAGTAAACTGTCCATCCTGTCGTACCATGTCGAACCTCAGGATCTTCTGTAGTTACTCCCTCTGAAATGGAGCATCATTCTCCCTCTGCCTTTCATACTCTATGTATCGAAACATTTTGTACTAGAGTGACAAGTAGCTTCCTCTACTACTAATATTCTATGTATCCATCTAGGGTCACTAGATACTAAGATCCTCTATCTTGAAAACGTTCTTCTCGCACCCATATGTGAACTTGCCATCCTCTATAGGCTTTCATCTTCAACCTTGTAGCAAAGGTTAAGATCTTCATCACTCTAGGTGATCTTCAAGCTCCTCATGTATTTGTTATCCCATGGGTGTCTTCTGAGCTTGTACAAGTCCTTCTTTAATTTGCACACATGAGTTTGCATGTCATGTGTCTTAACTTCTAGTGGTTGCAAATGTCTCTTTGTAGTATATGCCTTCTTTCCGTGAGAAGCCTCGTGCTACGAATCTTGCCTTGTATCCCACGATGTTGCCATTTACTACCTGATGGAACTTGTAGATCCATATGGAAGATACTACAGACTTCCCTTCAAGTCTTTGACATCACATTCTAGTCATCATTATTCATTTTGGATTATTAGAGTGAATCTTGAACTGTCATCACTTGTTCTTTGGAACAAGTCCCATCCTTCTTTTCTTGTAGGCGATTGTATGCGATCTTTCCTACAAGTCAAATGCGCCAGTTGTATGGTTAGAAACATTTCATAAGGCATTTTCATAATGGAAAATTCTTATGCATAAAGATATAATCATGCAACTATTTTAGCCAATACAACATTCATCCATATCTCACAGAAACTTTCTAGATGCCTTCCATCTCTACCATGACATCATTGAGATTGTGCACTAATCCAATATGTCAGCAAAGAGGTTTCATTCTAGATAAGTAGCAATGGTGAGTTGTATAGAACCATGAGCTACTTACCCATCACATGCATATTAGTAGTATACTGTCATTAATGCAAACATTCTATCATGCATAACACATCAACTGAATATAAACAAATGCATAACCAAACAATATCATGAAATGACAATTGAATACTTATCTTTATTTGTTTCATGGATAGACTTCTTCTTTCAACTTCATCATCTTCTTCATTCATAACAACACCATTTCTTATCCAAATGCTAATATGGATAAGAGGTTCTTCAAGAATTGAGTCCCTATTCCTCATTGCTTGAGGGATCTTCTTTGAATCGTGAGAGCTATATCTTCAGTTGTTCCCATCTTCTTTTCTCTTATTATGAGTCGAGCTTCATCTTATGTGCGCTCTTCCCAGAGTCTGCTGAAGGTAATCACTTCCTTCTGGCACACATTCCTCGAATGAATGAATCCCATGATCCTGGGAGGCCATTCAAGGTGGTTATTGTAATTTCTGCATTCTCTACTTCTTCATCCACTGCTTCAAGTTGTTCTTTGATTTGAGAGACCCTTGTAAAGTATGACTGTATGGTCTCTGCATTCTGGATCTTTACATTCTTCAACTAGTTTCTCAAATTCATCTTCTGATTTATGTTCTTCCCTTCAAATAGATTTGTCAAGGAATCAAAAATCTCTTTTGGTGTCTTTAGGGAAGACACTTGTGGTATAAGGTGATCCTTGATTGGATCAGCAATGATCTTCTTGGCCTTAACCAAGTTCTTATTGTGTAAGGCTTTAGCCTCATCTCCCTCTGGAACTAAAACCTCTCCACTTATGTAGGTGTCCAATTCATTTTCTTCAAGAACCAGTGAAATCCTATGCTTCCATGCTCGAAAGTTTTCAGCTTCACCAAGCTTGTCATCAAGCTGGTGTGATAGGTCATTTTGAAATGAGAACATCAAATGTAAATAAAAAAAGATTAAATCTTACCAATTTGAGGTGTTCGTCCTGGTTCCGGATCTAGCTGATCTAGGGTTAGTAAAAGAAACCCTAATTTTCAAAACTTGGAATCTCTCAGGTCTGATTGGATAGAAATATGTGCCTCCTAAAGGCGAGCTGAGAAGCATACTCATTTTCCCAAAACTGTGATCAGAAATGCAAAATATCGGATGCCCTAGTTTTCTTCAATTTCTTCTGCAGAAATGTATGATATGGTTTCTGCGGTATCTCCGAAAGTACTACTCCCCTGTGTTTGAAATTTTGTACTAAGGTAGCCTTGTCTGTCCTCTTTCTAACACCGTAGGATTGAGTAGAATTGGTTTCACCAATTGGGACTTATGAGAGCTTTCCCAAGGTGACTTCTTTCAGGACTGTTCATCATAGCAAACTTGTATAGACTTCCACGTGTCACTGTTCCACCTTCCAGGTCGAAAACTTTTACCACCAAAATTGCACTCCATTCCCTATCTGGAACATCTTGCAAATTTTCATTTGGACCTTCGTAGCCCGATATATAGCAATTTTCCCAAGGTGTCATGTTTAGGGATGAATCCTGGGAGAGGTTGGAGTCCTAATTTGGAGGAACCATATCTCCTAGAATATAGCGAATATGAGGCTGAAATTTTGTCACAGTGTTCAACATGAAATTTTATTTCACTTGTAAAAATTATGGCTTTTGAGCCTTCTCCAATCTTGAGATACAACGAATGTACCAAAACTACTAGTTTTAGTATTTTCAGGTTTTCTGGTCCAAGGTCAAATTAGGGTTTGACTTTCCCGAAGTTTTACCCAACCAAAATTTTTGATCTTGGTCTCTAAATTTCGATTTTGAGGAGGAGAGAAATATTATGTTGGGTTAACTAAAAAATTCCTCTTCTGTGAAAAGACTTAATTTCCCGCAGCAGTGACTGAATATGTCCGGAATCAAATTTTGCTTCGACAAAAAGATGCGCCCTTCAATGGAGAGTTAGCATAGCCTCCTTTTTCTGATGATCTATGGAGAGATACCCAAAAAGTAAGAATCCCTAGATTCTGCAACTGCACAGTGTCTTCTTTTCAGGTTAGCTCTGATACCATGTTATATTTTTATCATTTAAGCAGTATGATCTTAGGATCTTATCTGAGAGAATAACATGCACAACAATAATCACAAGAGACAAGAGACACAAAGAGTTTTCCTTGGGGAAACCATAAAGGAGAAAACCCTACAACTTCCTCAGAGATAGAATGAGCACCAACGACAAAAGTAAAACCCAAAAATAGAAAGATGATCTCCGGCAATTGTTCTCTCTCTCACTTGTGCGAGCTCCTCCTCTCTCACTCTTGCGCTACAGTTGAGTGAGTGTGTGTTACAAATAGAGAGTCTCACTCTCTATTTATACTAGTTTTCCACTTGACAATTACTTACCAGGGCCGAATTCACTAGAGAGTCTAATAACCCTAGTACCCCTCAAATATGGGGACTATTGCCTCGACTTACAATGAAGGGTTAACCTCAACTCAATTATGGGGACTATTGCCCTGACTTACAATGGAGGGTTAACCTCAATGACTTTACATGACTTTATTATATTAGTGATTCTCCCGATAAGAACATCAGGGTACAATGAAATACAATACATAAGATATACAAGTGAACACATTCCGAAGTTACAAGTACATCAACACTCCCTCTTAACTAGGAAGGTATTCTCTTGACACAGTTCATCAGCACAAGTCTTCATCACAGGATCATCATCAAATCTGGATCATCATCATCACTGGATCATCATCAGATTGGATCATCATCAAAGCTGGATCATCATCATCATCACTGCTTACTACATAGGCTTACTACATATTATGTCATGTTATGTAGAGAGCTTACTACATAGGCTTGGGTTGATCATGTGGGTTACTATTTTTTGATGACAATGTTTTATAGCTTTAGACCATTTCTATAGAAAGTTGTAGGGGAGACAATTTTTCCCCTTTGCATAAGAGTTGTTTACTCTATTTTTTGGGAGGTTTCCAATGACTCAACCCACATTTGGGCCAAAATTTAACTACATGCCAACCAGACCTATGACTAATGTGAATATGTGCATCTAGGCGGGGGTTTCCCAAGAGAGGAGTGTGCAAATTCATGTGTAGGGCACTCAATGCAGAGGTTTTGTTGATGTTACATAGTGATGACTGACAATCAGTCATCATTTATATATAATATCCATATGCAAGGATGGATTGACAAGGATGTGTGAACATCCAATTTACTCAGTTTGAGCCACTGGATATGACAGGTAGAATGATTGTTATATTTTGATTAATTCAATTGCATAATTTTTGTCTTATCCAATCCACATGCAATTAATTATAATATTTTGTTTAAAATTTTTAATTATTGATGTCCACTATTTTGCATATATTGATACGTATGTCAAGGACCAATGAACCCAACATGATGAGGAGATGGATAAGGTTGATGAGCTAGTTCCTAAGCATAGACTCGACATGTAGTAGTGTAGGCCAAATCCCAGATTTTGTCACCATGTGGTGGATCAAATTTTTCATTTGATGGCTCAACACAGAGTAGATCATGTATGACCACTTAACATCACATGGGACTCGAGCTTGCTCCCATATGGTTTATCCTTCCTCGAGATATGAGGTAATTGATGTGTTATGTTGTCGATGCTGTCATGTTACTCAACGAGTTGAGGGGTATTCCAAAATATTCATCGGATTTGTCTTATAATGATGATGCTCCTTCACTTCCTCCACCACCTCCTCCATCCATTCATCCAACAACTACATGATCATCCATCACCATACATGCATATACTTCGTATACATCACCTCCTCCTTTACCTACTCTATCAGACCCACCACCACCACTCCATCCTCTAGTAGGACCACCATGGCCATCCCCTCCTCTAGCAAGCCCACCATTGTCCACTAATGCACCATTAAAAAATCCACTAGTCCCACCACCACCATCCCTCCTCTAGTATGCCCACTACCATCCATTGCACCTACATTCACTGATCCAATAGTACCACCATCGCTACCCCCTCCTCCAACAGGCCCATCGCCATCCACTGTTGCTCTTGCATCCACCGATTAACTATTCCCTCCATTGTCATCCCCTCCTATAGTAGGCCCACCACAATCCACCGATGCACCTACATCCATTGATCCAATAGTCATACCACCACCATCCCCACCTCTGGCAAGCCCACCACCACCGCCCCCTCATGTAATAGGCCACCCCCCCCCACCACCATCCATTGATGCGACAACGACACCAGTGCACCAACTACAACATCCACTGATGAACCAGGTGATTTACACGATTTGATGTTATGGACTAGTATAGATCTTAATAGAGAGATACGTCGATTTCTAATGTTGGGTATGTGTTATATTCTTTGGTTGTGTGTGTGTGTGTGTGTGTTTTGTAATTTGTATGATTGCATCTATATGATACCTCTTGCATCTAGTGCTCTACCATGTGCACCGGGCGTTGCGCGTAGTACTGGATTAGGGTGGTCCAAGAGGGGCGCACTGATGCCCTCCCCCTGCTATGTGTAGTGAACATCAACAATGGGCATTAGCCCATCGTTGATATGAACCAACGACACGTTTAAATTTTTTTGGGCTACTTTCGAGGTATTTTAGGGTTTCGTTTTTATAAAAATATGTAATCTAATCAGGATTAAGGGAATGTGGTCTATTTCTAATATGGGTTTATGGCCGATTGGGGTTTTGGATGTTGCATAATACCTACATATTATATTATTAGTGGTTAATAATCATTATGAGAAAATGAAAGGTGCGACTCTAAGTTTTGATGGTTTTCCTCGTTAAGAGTTTCAAGGGTAAATCCCTATGTATTATGTGTGAATGTTGTGGTGTAATATTTATTTTGCTTAAAATAATATGTATGCTTTGCTTCTCTGCACACATTTAAAACTTACATTTGGCATCAGAGCTCGATTATTGGCTTCAAGGGGACGCCTTATTGTTGAGGGTTTGATGTGGTTGATAGATCTTGGGTCTATGATAAAATTGAGTTCAGTGGGAGCTTTGCAACGATGATTTGTGCATTGAAATAGAATGGCGAGTAGTTCGAGAACCGAGATCGATAAATTCAATGGCCAAAACTTTTAGCTATGGAAGCACAAAATGGAGGATCTTCTTGTAGATTAGGAACAATGGATTGTTGTGGATATAGGTACACAACCCATTGGATCAACGAAAGAAGACTGGGATAAATTAGAAAGAAGGGTGAGGAGTACAATCAGACTATGCTTATCAAACTCTGTGTGGTTGAAAGTGTCTATAGAAGATAATGCGTTAAAAATCTTTGGAACAAGCTAGGAAGTTTGTATCAATCAAAATCCCCGAAAAACAAGTTGTTCATGCAAAAGAATCTGTATCACCTTAGAATGGATGATAATGACATAGTGACAAAGCATTTGAATGTCTACAATAATCTAGTAAGTCAAATAACCTTTATTGGTGTTACAATGGCTAAATAAGATAAACATATTACATTATTGTGTTCTTTTCTAGACTCATGTGATAACTTCATTGTAGCAATATGTAGTGCTAGTAAAGTGACCATAAATTTGATGAAATAATAGCATCCCTGCTATCAGAAGAGACGATGTGGACATCCAGGGATAATCATACCATGGATGCCTTGTTTGTGAGAGGTCATCCCCAAGACAGAAATTAAAATAAGGGATTTGGGGGAGATCTAAATATAAGGGTAGATTTAAATCCCTACGAAAATCTTTGAGGAAGTGCTAGAAATGCAGTAAATCTAGGCACTATAAAAAGGAGTAAATCTAAAAATGTTGAGAAAGCGAAGGGCTTTGATTATAACCCTTCTATAGAGGAAAATACCTCCTCAAAAGGAGGGTATGTGTACCTATCTTCCAGAGGTACTCATTCAGATCGTACATCACTTTCTAGTCTCTAGATTATTATCTCAAATGGGTAATGATTTACCCTCTACCTCTTATGGTGTAAGTGGACATGATGAGTTTGGATTTGGTAGCAGACTTAGCTATTGTATTTGATTGTTGAGATATGAGTCGACATCTATATTGTGTTAAAGAAATGTAACTGCGAAAGATATTCTATTTTGCATTCTTATTGTTATTACTCCTTCCAGAGATGTTGTTCCTTCGATTAGGGATGTTGTTGATGTAATTGGTCATGTAAAGTCTTGAGGTAAAACCTCCATTGTAAGTCGGGTTAGTAGTACCCACAAAAGTATTATTACAATGTATTTTTGAGTCTTCCAAGGCAAGTCGACCCTGAAAACAAGGAGAAGTCGGCCCACTTGGGTTATTAGACATCTTAGCTAATCAGTATAAATAGGAGAGGCACCTCCCTCATTTGGACAAGTAGAACACTCAAGCAGTTGCACTAGAGGGAGAAGGAGTAGTCCATCTGGGAGAGAGGAAGCAGTCCAGTATTATTCTTGGGGTCTTATAAGTCTTGTTCTTTGGGTCTTACAATGTACTTGGTTGAATTCTATATTGAGGAAGTTTCACTGGGTTTTCTTCCCCATGAGGGTTTCCTAGGATAAATCTCTGTGTTCTTTTATTTGGTTGTGCTTGTCTTTATTTCAGTGATCCTTTTGCATATGGTTATGATATTATGATGTTCAATGCTCTTAGATATTGTATAACCATTGAAATTTTAACATGGTATCAAATCCACCATGAAAGAAGTCTTTGTTCAACCAAAACACTGTTACAATTGCAGCTATTAGAGATTAGGGTTTCATTCTTGAAAACCTTGGAAGGAAAAATCTAGTCATCTTGGAAATTTTGCTATAACTCAAGATTGGAGAAGGATAAGGAGCTGAAACTTTGGCAAGCTGGAGATGAAATATTGACGTAGCTTCTATGTGAATTTCAGCCATAGATGCGCTATAATTTAGGAGATATGATTCCTCCAAATTAGTGTTCCAACCTCCTCTAGAATATAATCATAAACATGTGACCTAGGGATAAATTCTATATCTCGGGCTAGGAAGGTCCAAATTAAATTTCACAAGATGTTGCAGATAGGGAACATAATGTAGTTTTTGTGGTCCATGTTTCAAACCCAAAAGGTGAAACAATGACACATGGAAGTCCATACAAGTTCACTATGCTGATCAATCCTTAAAGAAGTCACCTTGGGAAAAATTACATAAGTCCCACTTGGAGAATCCAATTCTTATCTAAATTGTGGGGTTGGGAAGAAGACAGGAAAGGCTATCTCAAGATAAAATTTTCGACCTTTAGGAGTAGAAACTTTGGAGATATAGTAGAAATAAGATCAGGGAATTTTGCAGAAAAAATTGAAGAAACGAGGGCTTCCTCTTCTGGGCAATTCCCTCCACCGATAAGTTGAAAAAGGAGGACTATGAAACTCACCCTAGGAGGGAGCATATTTCAATGGAAGAAGTTTGCCATTATGTGGAGTTTCAATTTTTGACCTAACACTGCTGCCGGGGATAAATAAGGCATTAGGTATTTTGTAGTTATGTCCACAGTTCTGGGAAAATGAGTATGTTGTTCAGGTTGCCTTGAAGAGGCAGATAATTCTATCCAATAAGATGTGAAGGATAACTAAGTTGAAAAAATAGGGTTTCTCTGTCAAACCCTAAGTCCACCAGCAAGCATCAAGTTGAAACAATATCATTGGTAAGTTCTATCCTCTCTATTTCCATTTGAGATTCTCATTTTTATCATGATGACAAATAGTACCAAGCTTGACAACAAGCTTGAAGGAACCTATAGCCTCTGAGAATAGAAGTATAGATTTATTCTCACACCTAAAGAAGCATGAATTAGTGAACTATGACAAAGAAGAAGTTGCAGATCCAGAGGGAGATGAAGACAAAGCACAAGAAGGACTTAATCAAAGCCCAGAGGATGATTCCCGTCTCCATTAGATCTAACATGTATCATCCTTGTAGACTCCTGTTGAGGCCTGGAAATTCACAGGCAACAACAACAAGGGATTCTCCCTAGTGAACGTTCCCAACTAGCCCGTGACTGTTTGGTATAGGGAATCCGTCCGGTTTGCGGTCCGGCTACCGTAGGTCAAGTAACAAAAACAAAGGGTTTTATCGGTTGCAGCCCGGTCCACCGTGTATATTTTGTATTTTTGACTTTAAGTATGATATGAAAGTGCCTATCTAAGATGCAGATTGATGAATAATGTGAGGAGTGGTCACAATGTGATGCGTAGGTTCTTACCTCTCATCTTAGACTCTCTCGCATCTAAATCACACACAACTGAAAAAACAATATTAACTACGCTGTCCCTAGGGAGCAAGATTATCAATTCATGAGTAATGTAATACTGTTCATATGTTAAGATAAATCACAGATAGTTGTTCTTAGAATCAAAACACATAAACATGAATAAAGCTATACATAACAAGATAGCTCGTCATCTGTTAAAACATTCATTACTCATAGTGGAAATTATCACAGAATAAACCAGAGAACATTCATATAAGAACATAGGTTCAGAAAGTTAGAACGATCTCACAGTTAATGAAACACAACTAAAAACGAAATAGTTCCTCTTCAACATTGTTCATTTAATCACATTTGAACATTCCACACAACACTTTCTCCAACAGGCAAAATTGTAATTTTATTATTGCAAAACGAAATAGTTCCTCTTACAACAAGTAGTTCACAATTCTCTCCAGAAAAAAGCCCCTCCTCACTCTTTCCTTTCTGTATTTATACAAGAACCAGCTCAAAACCTTTCGGTTTCCCCACGACCATTTCGATCTCCAGTCTTGTCATTTAGCCAATGCTCATGATTCAATGTTACGTTTCAAATAAAGATTTTTATAAAAAACGGGCATAGCTAGGTAACTGACGGAATGCCCAAGCCTGATCCTTTGCTCTCTAATGATTACGCTCTACCATTCCTCGGTCCCTCTTCAGACCCTTATAATTTTCTTCCTCGAGCAACGACTCTACCACCTTATGCTTTAACATGCTTTTTCCTCCAACTGCACCTTCTTCGCCACAATAATCTTCAAAGGGATCCAAGAAAAATTGCCATGTCTGTTTGCGATCAGATGAGAATTCATCATTTATTCCGACTATCTTTAATAAACATAAACCATAATATTAATAAAATGAGTACTAAAGAAGAGAAAACCGGAGCTAGGTTCTTATGTGCAAACTCAACCTAAACCAGGCACACAGGTCTCTTACGAAACAAAAACGATCTCATAATAATTGGCGGGAAAACTATTAAGAAACGGGCATATAAAAACCCCCATCGATGGATCGGAACACTTGACATCGGTTCATTAGTGGGCTACGTGACCGCAACGGCAGGTATCCTACAATCTAGGGGTTTTGTCACACAGACCAAAATTGGCGCGATAAAACGTCGGGGGTTGGATCCTCTGCAGGCATCGGATAGTTAGAGAGCTACACAGCCGCAACGACGAAAGTTAAAAGGTCAAGAAAACCCGCAGACCAGTCAACATCGGAGAAACAAAAAACAGGCCATCGACGAAAAGACAAACAGTCCGACGGGCAATTAGTCTATTCTCAGGCCACAACGGTAGAACTCAATCAGTCTGCTGCCTCCGACCAAAGTCATAACTTTTTTCAAAAACATCAAAAAACGAGGTCTATTTTGCAACAATAAAACCTGGGCTGACCTCCGAAAAACGACAAATGACAATCCCATTTTAAACCTCAACGATAAAACATCGTAAAACCTGCTAAGCCTTACAATCCAAAGCATGCATAGACCCAAACGAAATCCCAAATTGCAAGAAAACTTGGCTTCAAACAATCCAAACATGTAGCAGAGTGGAGCAAACAAAATTAACAAGAAGGGTCCAAAATTTTCAGAAATTTGGGAAAAGTTGCGGCTGCAACAATTGGCGGCTCACTGGTGAACCCAGATCTCTGAATAAACTCCTCCTTAAGCAATAGACTGTTCAACAGTGAAACCGATAGGTTGAATTCCTCTGGATGTCGGGATTCCCGTAATGTCACATATATGTACTTGTAATCATTGATGATAGTCAAATTTTTTAGGGAATGGAAACCAAAATCTCAAGGTCAGATAACTCTTTTGAGGCTTAAGTAGGCGGATTTCATTTTAAATTTGTCTTTGGGTAGCTTCCAGCTTAGACACCACAGGATTGTAACACATGGTAAACAGAAATATTCGTTTGTTCCCCATTCCCATGCCACTTGGCATTTTTCGTTTGTGGACGTTATGTCCTTTTGAGTCCTCCTGATGCCTTTTCTTCTGAATTTTATTCAGACTCTTCTATCCATAGTTTTCTTTCTTAGGAGTTTTGACTCTTATTAGCCTTTTGGATTTCCATTTTTGGCATGGGATCATTTAGATATAATATATTGTTTACCTTGCTCCCCTTTCCATGGGTCTTTTGATGTCACCCCCTACGACGTTTTAGATATGAAATGGATGGAGCCTCGAAATAGTATTCTAGGCCTTTCGATTATGGGTTATTTCAGGGATTACGCTAGACCTCAATGTGTTCATAGACACTTAGGAAAACTACTTACTAGAAGAAATTCCATCAGATTCAAACAATAAGACACAATCTAATGCCCAAAAAATCTCAGTTTATCAAGGGTTCTGATGCTCTCGATGCAACCAAAAGTTTGCTTCCTTTATTGGAATCAGAAGAAAACTACACTAAACAAACAGGAAAAGAATAAATCAAAGTGGCAAAACAAGTCAATTATTTATGTACAAAATGGAACAAAACAAAATCAAGAAAAATAAGGTTTAAGAACTAAACCATTTATTGGTAAGTTCTCTTCCCATCCCTGTAAATCCTGCAACTTATAGGTTGAGGGGCCAAGCTTTGCTGCAATCTGGAAAGGTCCCACCCATAACTGTTGAAATTTCATGTGCTTTCCCTTCTCATCATAAGGGTGATCCCACTTAAGAACCAAATCTCCCACTTCAAAATATTTTGTCCCAGCTTTGTGCTTATCAAACCATCTCTTCACTATCTCCTGTTGTTGTTTAAAACGTTCTCTGGCCTTGGATCTAGATTCCTCTACCTTCAAAAGATTATGTATCCTCATCTGCAAGACTTCATTATCTGATCCTCTTGATTCTTGAGCTATTATGGAAGAGGGTAGCATGATATTGGGGGGTAGAATGACCTCTTTTCCATAAACAAGGGTATAAGGGGACACACCTAACGAAGTCTTGGGGGTGACCCTATCAGCCCAAAGAGCATTTGGTAATGCTGAATGCCAACTTCTCTGGTTTTCTATCACAGTCTTTTTTAAGATTCTAATCAGATTCTTGTTCGAAGATTCAGCCAAACCAATTCCTTGTGGATAATAATTTGCAGAGTAATGCAGCTTAATTCCCTTTTCATGAGCAAATGCAGTTAATCTAATAGAAGAAAAATAAGTAGCATTATCAAAAACTAGAGAAATTGGAACTCTAAACCTGGTCATAATGAGATTTTGCAAGAAGTCCATGACCGCATCTTCATTCACTTTATGCAACGGAATGGCTTCAACCCAACGAGTGAAGTAATCGGTTGCCGTCAGAATATACTTGTGTTGCAAGGAAGAGTTTGGCTTTATCTCTCCAATGATATCCTTACCGCACTGCTCAAAAGATTCTGTTATCATCACAGGCTTTGATGGTCCTGCTGCTTTAACTTGTCTTCTACCACACCTTTGACAGATGTCGCACTTTCTGACATGGGCATGTGTATCTTTGAACAGTATGGGGCAATAGTATCTGGCTCTGAGAATTTTATGGGCTATTGTATCCTCGGAAAAATGTCCTCGAGCAGACCCATCGTGTAATTCTATCATGACCTTCTTCGCATCTTCTTTCTCTAAGCATCTAAGAAGAACTCCATCATAATTCTTTCTAAATAATATTCCTTCAACAATATGGTATGAGGCTAATTTAAGACGCAGTGCTCTTCTTTGCTTAGAATTCCAATGTTTCGGTAACAATCCCTCCTGAAGGTAATACACAAGGTCTCGATACCAGGAGTCCGGAGCTGTGAAAAGAGGACATACATCCATCAAATGTAACTCAGCTTCATCTTCCCAGTGATGTTCTTCATTGTCTTTACTTTCAGTCATTAGTTTGCACAATCCTTGCCCTTTAACTATGGAGGTTGGCTTGAATTCGAGGTCATACTCCTGTAGAGTTGTTACCCAGTTGCCTCTTCTTTCTCCTAACTCCTTTTGTACGAAAAGAGACCTCATAGCTGGGTGTGGAACTATTACCTTTGTCCGGTTCTTAAGTATATATGGTCTGAATTATTTTTTAGCTTTGAACAATGCGTAAGCTTGTTTATCCACAGCTGGGTAATCAATTCGGCCCCTTGCAGACCAGTGCTCATAAATGATATGGGGAACTCATCTCCCCCATCTTCCTTCTGGGTAAGCACCGCTGCTAGTGAATCGTCAGATGTGACAGTGTATAAAATAAAATCTTTCTCAAAATTTGGACTTTTGAGGGAGGGCGTGTGCGCAATAGCTGTCTTTATTTTACTAAATGCATTCCTCTATACATCAGTCCACTTGAATTGTACACTTTGCTTTACCATTTGCTGCAAAGGTTTAACAATTTGAGTGAAATCTGGCACAAACCTTCGCACGAAATTTATTGTCCCCATAAATGATTGCATGCCTTTTTTATTATGGGGTAAGGGAATCTGTTCGATAGCTTTTATCCTCTCTCGGTCTATGGAGATCCCCTTCTTAGAAACCACGTGACCCAGTAACTTAGCCTCGGTAACGGCAAACATGCACTTCTTGGGGTTTAATGAGATACCATATTTTCGGCAACGTTCAAAAATCTATTTTAGATGGAATGCATGTTCCTCCCTTTTCTTTGAGAATATTGTGATGTCATCGAGGTATACTACAGTACTGTGGCCAATCAGACCACGGAAAGCTATGTCCATAGCCCTCTGGAAAGTAGCTCCAGCGTTTATGAGTCCAAAGGGCATCCTTCTGTAAGAAAAAGTCCCCCATCTGGTTCTGAATGTAGTTTTAAATCTGTCTTCTTCAACTACTAACACTTGATTGTAGCCTGAGAATCCATCTAATAAAGAAAATAATTCAGAACCCAAAACCATTTGCAATATCTGTTCCATGGGTGGGACAGGATAATTGTCTTTATCTGAAGCGTGATTTAAGTTTCTGAAATCCACACATAGTCTAATTTCTTTGGATTTATTCCTTACTGGTACCAGATTTGAAACCCATTCCGAGTGTCTAACTTTGAAGATAATTCTAGCATCCAACAACTTATTTACTTCATTCTGAATTAGAGGCTCCAGTTTTGGATGCATTTTCCTTAAAGTCTATTGATAGGGCTTGACCCCGGATCTGATGGGGATAACATGCTGAACAATATTGGTGTCATATGTCTTCAGATCTTCATACGTCCAGGCGAAAACATCTTTGTATTGTTTGAACAGACTGATGAACTTATTTCTTTCACCTGGAGAGCAACATTTTCCCAAATTCACATATTTAGGCTCAATTTCAGTCCCTAAATTAATTAACTCGAACTGTAGAGACGAGCTATGAGTCTTCACATTCACTAGCCTTCTGAATTTCTCATTTAGATCAAACATTCGCTCTAAAGTCCTGACTCCTTTAGGAAAAAATTATCGAATTTTAGCTCGGCTTGATGTTCTTCATCATCAATAATCGCCCCTTTGAAGGTCTCGTCATTTGTCAGGCATTCTAGAATCTGCTGATCATAATCAAAAACTCATAGATTGGTAATCATATCTGGAACCGAAGGCCTGAAAAGCAATTCAATAGAACACCGGTTAATAGAGGGCACAAGCC
Organism: Pseudotsuga menziesii; assembly: GCA_001517045.1. NCBI lineage: Eukaryota > Viridiplantae > Streptophyta > Pinopsida > Pinales > Pinaceae > Pseudotsuga > Pseudotsuga menziesii. The sequence goes on from LPNX010349274.1 coordinate 51,432, forward strand.
TCACAGCTGAGGTGGCCATAAAGTCAGTCGCCGCATTATTAAGTCTAGGAATCGATACAATGTTAAATGCATGGAAATATTTAAGCAGATCCCATACTTCATTTTGATAAGCTTTTAAATAAGGATAAATGCAATGTATTTGATTTTGAATTTGTTTTACAATTATTTTAGAATCCCCATACACTTTCAGATTTTCTACCTTTAATTCAATTGCTTTTCTTAGTCGATGAACTAGTGCTCCATATTTGGCTGTGTTATTAGTGCATTCAAACTCTAACCTACATGAAAGAAAATGTTTATTTTTCTTAGGATCAATCAGGACACAGCCAGCTCCTGACCCCTCCAAAGTTTTAGACCCATCAAAGAAAAGCGTCCAAAAATCACTTACCACTACTGTGCGTGAAACAACATCTACATCTACAGCTAGGTCTACTATTTTACAATCGATTTCATCAACCTGTGAAAAACGAAGGAGATCAGGCTGAGCATCTGATGTATCGCTGGCTTCGTCCGCTTGATAGTTTCCCGGTTCTAGTTCAATAAAGTAATTTCCCAAAACAGAATTCACTTGTTCATTTTTTTCTTCGAACCGAGTAACATTGTGTTTCATGTGGGGCTCTCTTAAAACTTTAATTTGATTTGGGATTCCTTTATAAGGTAGCCACAGATGTAACCGGTCTGAGGCAAAATATCCACTCATCTTTGCCGACCAATCTCTGCTCAAAACAAGTCCATAAGCTTCAGGTATGTTAGCTACCACAATGTCAATGAATTGACATACATTATCATTTGAAGATAAGCATATGAGAACATCCTCCATTTCCCCAATTACCTTCACATTCGTTCTATCCAGCTGAATGACCCTCCAGGTAGATGGTTTAGGTTGTCCATTTATCTTTTTGCATACCGACAACGGCATAACGTTGACTGATGCCCTTGAGTATACTAGACAGTTGTGCACGTTGTGGTTGAAAATTTCAAAAGTCAAGAGAAAAGGTGGAGTCTTGCATTTAGGCTTACCTCCCGCACTTGCTTCACCAATTTCTTCTTCTTGGGGCTGATTGTCAGTGGGAAGTTTCTCCTCTGATATTTCAAGTGATTTCAATAACTTTTCTTTTTGCTGCGGCACATTGCACATCTCAAATAGCGAGATATTTGCCCTTACCTTTTAGATATCCTCCACGATGTCATAATCCATCTTATGTTCAGTGAGATTCGTTTTAACATTATTTATTTTCTCTTCAATGGGTTTAGTAGGCATGTTGATCTGTCTTGGATTTTGACTGGTGGGGGTAAATTCCGGAATTTTATTAGCTGAGGAGTTTTTTTGAAATTTCCTAACATTCTTTTGAAGTCTCTTAATCTTTGGGAGCATAAGACTGTTTTCCTTAATCAACCCCTGGCTTCTCGTCATTACATTTGTTTCTAGGATATCTTCATGTCTTAGATCCTTTTCTTCCTCACCATCAAGCAACGATACATAGTCCCATAAAACCATGGCCTCATCCTCTTGTTTTTCTGTTGATTTATTGTTGTCTTTTCCTTCTTCATCATTATCCTCGGTTAATTTGGAATCCAACAGCTGATTCATAACCAACATCATTGAATTTATCCATTGAGGACAATTCTTTTCAGAATGGGGTTGTTGGTGAAAAGTGCAAAATTTATCCATCCCCGCCTCCGTTAAGTTCATCAATGCAGGGTCGTGCGGAGGGGGTTGGGATTGATTGTTATTTTCCCTTTTCTTGTAATAAGGCTTATAAAACTTTTGGGCTTCCTTTTCCTTTTCCAAGTCTATTATTCTGTTAGAGAGCTTGTGCATCATCTTTGCCATTCCTTCGAATTCTGGTGATTGCTCCTCTTTAGGCTTAGTAAATAACAAAGCTTTCCTCCCAACAATTTGTTCTCCCAGCTGCTCAGGATAGTCTTCGATGCTTTCCTTTTCAGCCTCCACTCTTTCGGCTTCTTCATAAGTCTCTACTAGCGTAGGTTTGGCTTTCATTTTAGAAAACATGGCCAACTCGGGTCCTAGAGCTGAAGTATAATACTCAATCAGAACTTTATCCGAGGGTTTGTCAGCTTCAAAAAAATTCTTAAGATAAGTTGCAAATCTTTGGGTAAAAGTATGCACCTTCTCTTTTCTTTCTTTCTTTAAGACGCATAGTCATTTCATGAGAGCCGCATGAGTTTTTTGGGTTGCATATTTACTTCTGAAAATCCTTTCAAAGGTATCCCAGTCTGGGATAGAGTTTGCAGGTAAACCAAAATACCATGATGCTGCTGCTCCTTTAAGGGTATGCAGAAAAAAGTCTACAAACGACATCCTCATGTTCCCCAGCCCTCAATCCTTCTATTGCCAAATAAAAACTTTGTAAATGGTCATCTACTAACATCTTCCCATTTGGATCAAACTTGGGCATCATCTTTTCAAAACCTTGAGGTACGTCATGCAACGGGGGTGTTAAGTTCAAGGGTGATCTGGCTTTCTAAGCCGGTGGTGGATTTGGTGGGTCAAGTGGCTGATTGGCATTAACGCTTGCCATGAGTATGGGTGGAGAGTGAGGAGGTGAAGGAACGAGAGTATGCACAGGAGAACATTAAAGTGTGTTTGGGCCTACTTGATTCAAAGGCTGAACAACTTCCTGTAATGCTACTTCTACTAACTCTTCCAAATCTCCAACCAACACTGAATCTTCCAAGATGGGACAACCTTTCTTCTTGTATTCTCCTCGGGGTAAATCAGGGATAGTGGGTAATCCTCCAATACTCTTTACATAAGCCCATGTGTGTCTTCTCAGATCATTGACTACTTGGTTGTCCACATAAAAAAAATGTTCTCTATTCTCTTCAGTATTTGGATCAGGAAATAAACTGCTTTCAAAACTATCACTGGTGGAGTGATTTCAAGGAAATGGATTTCCCTGGCCAGCCATGCACTGGTGGCCCTCCTTCTAGCACCAAAAACTATTGAGGCCTGGAAATTCGCAAGCAACAACAGCAAGGGATTCTCCCCATTCAATGTCCCCAACTAGCCTGTGACTGTTTGGTATAGGGAATCCATCCGGTTTGTGGTCCGGCTACCATAGGTCAAGTAACAAAAACAAACGGTTTTACCGGTTGCGGCCCGGTCCACCGTGTATTTTTTTTTGTATTTTTGACTTTAAGTATGATATGCAAGTGCCTATCTAAGATGCAGATTGATGAAGAATGCGAGGAGTGGTCACAATGTGATGTGCAGGTTCTTACCTCTTGTCTTAGACTCTCTCGCATCTAAATCACACACAACTGAAAAAACAATATTAACTAAGTTGTCCCTAGGGAGCAAGATTATCAATTCATGAGTAATGTAATACTGTTCATATGTTAAGATAAATCACAGATAGCTGTTCTTAGAATCAAAACACATAAACATGAATAAAGCTATACACAACAAGATAGCTCGTCATCTGTTAAAACATTCATTACTCATAGTGGAAATTATCACAGAATAAACCAGAGAACATTCATATAAGAACATAGGTTCAGAAAGTTAGAACGATCTCACAGTTAATGAAACACAGCTAAAAATGAAATAGTTCCCCTTCAACATTGTTCATTTCATCACATTTGAACATTCCACACAGTACTTTCTCCAACAAACAAAATTGTAATTTTATTATTGCAAAATGAAATAGTTCCTCTTACAACAAGTAGTTCACAAGTCTCTTCCGAAAAAAGCCCCTCCTCACTCTTTCCTTTCTGTATTTATACAAGAACCAGCTCAAAACCTTTTGGTTTCCCCACGACTGTTTCGATCTCCAGTCTTGTCATTTAGCCAATGCTCATGATTCAATGTTATGTTTCAAATAAATATTTTAATAAAAAACAGGCATAGCTAGGTAACTGACAGAATGCCCAAGCCTGAGCCTTTGCTCTCTAATGATTACGCTCTACCATTCCTCAATCCCTCTTCGGACCCTTATAATTTTCTTCCTCGAGCAACGACTCTGCTGCCTTATGCTTTAACATGCTTTGTCCTCCAACTGCACCTTCTTTGCCGCAATAATCTTCGAAGGGATCTGAGAAAAATTTGCATGTCCGTCTGCGATCAAACAAGAATTCATCATTTATTCCGACTATCTTTAATAAACATAAACCATAATATTAATAAAATGAGTACTAAAGAAGAGAAAATCAGAGCTAGGTTCTTATGTGCAAACTCAACCTAAACAAGGCACACAGGTCTCTTACGAAACAAAAACAATCTCATAACAATAAGTGGGAAAACAATTAAGAAACGGGCATATAAAAACCCCCATTGGCGGATTGGAACACTTGACATCGGTTCATTAGCGGGCTACGCAGCCGCAATGGCGGGTATCCTACAATCTAGGGGTTCCGACACACAGACCAAAATTGGCGTGATAAAATGTCGGGGGTTGGATCCTTTGCAGGCATCGGATAGTTAGTGAGCTACACAACCGCAATGGCGGAAGTTAAAAGGTCAAGAAAACACGCAGACCAGTCAACATCAGAGAAACAAAAAATAGGCCATCGGTGAAAAGACAAACAGTCCGACGGGCAATTAGTATATTCTGGGGCCGCAATGGCGGAACTCAATCATCCTGCGGCCTCCGACCAAAGTCATAAATTTTTCCGAAAACATAAAAAAATGAGGTCTATTTTCCAACAATAAAACGTGGGCTGACCTCCGAAAAACGGCAAATGACAATCCCATTTTAAACCTCAACGATAAAACATCGTAAAACCTGCTAAGCCTTACAGTCCAAAGCATGCATAGACCCAAACGAAATCCCAAATAGCAAGAAAACTTGGCTTCAAACAATCCAAACATGTAGCAGAGTGGAGCAAACAAAATTAACAATGAGGGTCCAAAATTTTCAGAAATTTGGGAAAAGTTGTGGCTGCAACAACTCCCAAGGATATGTTCGATGTAATGACCAAATTGTATGAAGGAAATAATATCAATAGGAATATGACCTTGAAAACTCAACCCATTGATGTGAATATGCAAATCTCTTAGATCAAGAATCAACTAGAAGCCATTGAAGACAATGTCGAAGAAACAAAAGTGGAGATTAAAACCTTGAATGGGTTCCCAAGTTCATGGGATTCATTCATTCAAGGAATACATGCAAGAAGGAAACTGATCTCTTTCAGCAGACTATGGGAAGAATGCACACAAGAAGAAGCTCAACTCATAACAAAAGAGGAGAAGACGGGAGCAACTAAAAATCAAGCTCTCACAATTTACTCTAGAAGAAATCATAGAATAAAGGAGGACCATCATCACATAGAAGACAAAAGGAATTCATAAGAGACCATATAAACATTCGATGCTACACTTCTGATGAAAAGGGACACTACTCCAGAGATTGTCCTAGAAATAGAGGCTCCTTCAATAAGAAGTCAAACAAGAAAATACATCATGCTCACACCGTTGAAGATGATGAACCAACTAAAAAAAGATTCAGAGAAGAAAATGAAGATTCCACAAGTAATAAGGAATATGAATTCTACTGGTGAAGACAAAGATCATACTCTTATCCATTTCAACGTTGGATAAGAAGGAACGCAGTTAGTGACACTCAGAACCAATATACAGGTTCCCATAATCAGATGATGAAGTAGAAGACTCCAGTTATTCTTGCAAGGACATAAGGATCAAGAAGGAGTCCACTCACCAAACAAACAAAGACAAGTTCCCAGAATCAAATGATGAAGTAGAAGACTCTGATTATTCTTGCAAGTGCATAAGGATCAAGAAGGAGTCCACCCACCAAACAAACAAAGACAGGTTCCCAGAATTAGATGATGAAGTAGAAGGCTCCAGTTATTCTTGCAAGGGCATAAGGATCAAGAAGGAGTCCACCCACCAAACAAACAAAGACATGTTCCCAGAATCAGATGATGAAGTAGAAGGTTCCATTTATTTTTGCAAGGACACAAGGATCAAGAAGGAATCTACCAAAGAAACAAAGATATGTATTTCAGTTGTCATTTCCTATATACCTAATTGCTTAAATAACATTTTTTAGTTGTGTACCTATATGTGTTCAAGGAAATGTATTATGCATGATAGAATGTTTGCATTAATGGTCCTTATACTATTAATATGCATGTGATGGGTAAGTGACCTATGGTGCTATAAAACATTCCATTGCTACTTATCTAGAATGAAACCTCTTTCCTGACATATTGGGATTAGTGCACAATCTCAATAATGTTATGGTAGAGATGGAAGGCATATAGAAAGCTTTCGTGTGTATACAGGATATGGATGAATCTTGTATTGGCTAAAATAGTTGCATGATTATATCTTTATGCATTAGAGTTTGTCATTATGAATATGTCTTGAAGATTATGGAATTTTTCTAACCATGCAACTAATTTATTTGACTTGTAGGAAAGATCGTGAACAATCACCTACAAGAAAATAAGGATGAGACTCATTCCAAAGAACAAGTGACGACAGTTCAGTTAGAAGATTCACTCCAATAAGCATACATGAAGATGAACTTGAAGCTCCCAAGGTCAGAGACATTGTGACAAAAGAAAGAGCTCCAGAAGAATATAAGAATCATGATATGAACTAAAGAGAGCAGTAGATCCACCTCGAGAAGTGAAGACCATCTTGAGCATGAGAGATAATTCAAGATGAAGAAAAGTATGAAGAGACTTCCAATGCAAGTAAACCTCATAAACATAGCAACATAATAATCATGATGACATCATAATCATAGTGTCATAATAAATATAGTAACATAATAATCTCGGTCCATCATGTAGTAAATAAATTTCACTCAGTCGAGCTGAGTCCAAAAAGAAAATAAGCAAAATAAAGTGCAGTAGGTATGACTAGTCAAAATATGGGGTGTTACATGCTCCAAAGTTGGGTTATCATACTCTGCATCAAGAAGAGAATCATCCTGAGCCGAATTGGTGGATTGCCTAGGTATGGAAGTTACATTTCCTGCTGAAAGCTAAATTATTCATGTGGCTCACTATGGATGGAAAATTACCTATTTGGGAGCACCTTATGAAGCTATATATGAGTGGACTTGGCAGATTCCCAATGTGACACATCCATGGAGAGGACCTATCTCACATTTTCATACGGTGCTCCTATATGGTTGATACGTGGAAATATATTTCAGATATTACACATATTCCCCTCATTTGGGATGTCACACATTTATGTGATGCTTTAGGAGATGGCTGATCAATCCATCCTATCAGTCCTTTAAATAACTTCCACCAGTTCTCTGTTGGGCTACATGGAGGGCTCGAAATTATGCCACTTTTCATGACACACATATCCCTCCTATTGTATATGTGGTAAATAGTCTTGCGATTCTGGAGCACTTTCCTCAAATATCACAGGATAAGCCTCTGAGGTGCATAGTTTCAGAATATATTGACAAGTCCTATGATTGGTGTTTATTTTATGGTGCGGCAGCTTGCAATCCTAGTGTGGGCGGTTCGGGTGGTGTGATATACACATCTTAAACCATATGGCATCAATTTGTTGCAAACATTAGGTCTGCATCCAATAATATGTCATAATTATGTGCCACCCTATTATCTTTGAAGCTCACTATCCAACTGAGTATTCATTGCATACATGTCTATGGGGAATCCAAAATTGTGATTGATTGGCTTAATTATAAGTCTACTTCAAGGAACATTTTCTTGGTCCCTACAATGGCAGAGATACAAATACTATTAAATTGTTTCCATCGTATCTCTTTTCAACACACACACACAAATAAAACATATCTATATAGGGGAAGGAACCATCAAGCTTATCTTTTATCCAAGCAGGGTTTTGCATTAATCGAGGACACTTCTCTGCTGTGGATCTGTGATGAAGAATCTATCAAAGAGTTGGACCCTGGACCACTCACTGATCCTGTTTTCCCATAACTAGGCTGATACTGTTTGTTTTTTTAACTTTAATATTGAAGCATATATTGAGACGTTGTAAGAAGAAATTAGCATATTTTGGAACTCCATGAGCTTCTATTGTTGAAGAAGGTCTATATTACCAATTTTTTGTATGGTAATTTTTCCTATGAACAATATGGTTCATGATTTTATATAATAGAATTATGGACTGTGGTCCTTTTTTCGGGGAAACAAAATGCTTTTGACCACTTGAGTTTGAGGATGCTCATATAATGCTTAACTATAGTTATTTGAAATCATTTCATTTGGAATGTGATTGTAACAACTTATAATCATTTATTGTTATTATATACATTACGTTGATTAAACATGTTTACAAACTTGATTATTAAATGACCTTCATGGTAATAGTTGTTAATATTAATCTTATAAAAAGAGTGAAGATGCAGATCTTACAAAGCAAAGTTATTCACATAAAAAGAATTACAAAAGAGCTTGAAGTTCCACAAAAAAATAATTTATCTTTGACATTGTGGTTGTAAATGGTTGTTCCGTTTTCATATCCAACATCATAATAATTTTATAAAAAAAAACAACATGTAGATGTTATAGTTGGAAAGGTTTCATAATTCATTAAAGACCTTGAAGTTCCACATTATTTTAATTTTTCTTCAACATGATGGTTGTAAATGGTAGTTAAATTTCATATCCAACATCATAAAATGAAGAAAAAACAAATTAATCTAATATAGATACCCATAGTAAAATGCCACAACCATAACATAAATGTCCAAATAAAACATGTACATATCAATATTCATTGTCATCACCCTAATTATTTTCTTCGCTTGGCAGGATAACATTGTTGTCCTCAAAAATATGTTTTGATGTTCGATCGTGTCTTAGTATGAACCATTAGTCCCTATCCAACAGATTCAGGTAAAATAAAATTTGGTTGCAGTGTTTTGGGTAAACATAAGGATACTTCTTTTCATCTTACATATTTTTAGAGTTGATACATATTATCCCACTATCACGATCTTCCTTTACATTACTTTTGTCGAAGGTATCCCGCCGCTTGTACTTAAAAATAACACACTAGAAATATGAGAAGTCCACTTGCATGATCTCTTGTATCTTTCTGATGTAACCTAGCTTCCCCTCTATTATGTTCTGATCATGAAATCTATCATGACTAGATTGGTTGAACTTGACCTCCACTCCATAGTCAAATATGACACATCCATCATTGATATCCTTAATGTGAAAATGATGTCTATATGCCCACATAGATGGGAACAATTGCACCTAAAAAAATGTGAAGAGTGGGTGTTGTCATATGTTTGGTATCAAGGGTATTAATAAACATATAATGGATGTTATAATTCAAACATGCAACATAAAATGAACAATGTGCACAAAGAGATTATTATAGAGATGTTGCACCCAATCCCTATGTTTAATACATCATCTTCACCACACAGGTAAAAACCAGACGCACCATATTTCACTATGATATGTTCAACCATCCAACCATTGGGACATATCACTAACATATTTTCTTTTAAATGATCAAGATAAGGGATGCTTATATTGTTCATCCGTCTAAATTTTTTCATGTCACTATCCCATTTTCTTCTCTTCTCTTCATACAATGCGACCTATGGTTGTGTTTCCTCCACATTGTAAATAACAAATTTATTAATGGCATCAATTTATGCATTCACTGATGTATTCATGAAATGAAAATGATTAATACGAGATCAAATTATATATTATCGACTTCAGTGTAAACAATTACTCTGTATAAAAATGACAAAAGATAAATGACTAACTCTTTACCATGTGCCTTTTCCATTCGTTTGGAGTAGCTTCCCTTCCCTTTTGACCTCATACCATTCGTCATCCCAAAACACGCCTCCTGGTGTGTCATCAATTTGCTTGATCTATTCACTAGTGTAATAGAATGACTTGTATATTATGTACACAATGAGGTTTTCCCTTTGTCTAACAAACCCCTTCAAAATTTTCACGAAACTCTCCAAGAAGAACATCCAATGACATGAGACAACCCCAATTAATTCAAACAATCTCAATGATACAAACAATCTCAACGATCTCTCACAACTATTGTGGAATGCTAGCCATGTGAATCTCCTTTGATGTGATCTAATGTACATAAGTAGATAATTTTGACATGGATCATTGTAAGTCCTATGGGAAGTCATGGTTGACACAAACATGCATGAGCAAAGGATAATGACACTACAAAATAAACATATATGAAATTGTTTGGCATAAAAATGTGAATTCATAGCATGTTATACCTACTCTACAGAAAAAGAAGCATGTAATTTACATGCATACCCTTAGAAGGTTCAAATAGGCATGCGATTTCAACCTCGATAATTGTTCTTCAGCTGTGAAGCAATGTCGCAGAGTCAACCCCTATAATGAAGGCACTTTCACACTCAATATAAAATCCTTTCCTATACAAATACCATCTTTCTTCAAAATCCATGGGACATCACCTTCTTTAAAATACTAAGAGGTTCCAACCTCTCATATACTTTCTCTTCTTGGCCAATGTTTCTTTTTAGTATTCAAAGAAATAAGATCTCTCCCAACAACCAATGTGTTAGTTTTTTTCCCCATGATATGCGCCTCCTTAAAGAAGATGAAACATTTTCAAATATATACATTGGATATAGTAAGTAGGAAATCTTTATATGCTCCCTATATGGAAGCTCATAAAACACATATTTTGTTTCATCCAAGTGGGCATTTTCTCAACATAGGTGTCAAAATTTTCCATATCATTGAACATAGGTTCTCCATTTGAATCGAACAATTGTACAATTTCATTCTCCTTTGTGTCATATGTCCTAAGACAATGTGTCGATGTCATAATTTAAAGTTTCCAGGTGATCCAGGAGGATACTGGTGTCCATCTAGTTACAATGGGCCTCCATCTTCTTCACAATTTCCACATTTTTTCAGGTCATGAACTTTCGGGGCCATTTTGGGGCCCTAAACAATGTTTTTTAGCCATTTAGGGGGGAAGGGGTTGGAATTGCATGCATTTGCCCCAAGTAAAAGTTGTGTTTGTCAATTTTTTTATTTCCAACGAGACATCGTTCACCTTAAGAAGAGATTATATGTAAAATTTCTGCCCACTAGAAGTAAGGTAGCCACCTCGGGGCCCAAAAATCCTTTTGGCGCTTCATCTCCTAAGGTTATGTTTTTGGATGTTTAGGGTTTTTACCTCTATGATTATAATAACAAGTCCATTTCTAGTCTCTTTGTCATAAACTCTTTTGAATGAGTGTATCCAACACATCTCTCTTCAAATATAAGCTACCACCATCCAAGCTAGTTTCTATTGCTTTGCGGTTTATAGTGTTTCTCCATTCCATTCATTAATAGAATTTGGATTTTATTGTACTATTGTTCTCTTTGCAAAATATTTGTGTGTGTTTCCATTTTATAATCTAGATCAATGGTATCATATCAATCTGTTCTTATTGTTTCTTGTTGCATGTCCCCAACGAGATCTAGGTATTACGAGTTGGGTCTTGAACTAATTGAGCTTACAAACAACCACTATTTTCATCCCAAGTAGCCTCACATGGCGGGAGAAGAAAAGAGACATGACATAGAAAGAGAGCCTATTAATTTATTGATTAAGGAAGTCCTCACACATCGAGGAATGAGATGATGGATAATTTCACTCAAATCCTTCATCGACTACTAACGACGCAAAGACACTTTCAACTGACAAACATTTCAGACTGTGGCACACTTCAAGGTACATGTTAATTTTGACATTTGTTTATTTGAATTCTATATAGATTTTGATGCTTTGGAGAAATGGTTAAATATTTTAAATGGTTACTACTCCATCAAAAAACTTTCTAACAAAAAAAATATCACTTCGGATTCCTTAAGTTTGTCCCCCATGTCAAATATTGGTTGGAAAATTATTGGGAGATGAGTCTACAACATATGTTATAGAACCCAGTTAGAAAACCTTTATCAATTCCCTCAAGGAGGAGTTCTACCCCGTCGAAAGCTATTATGACCAGTATACGAGCTCAACAACTTTGTGCTAGGAGAGAGATCAGACGGTGTTGAAATTTACCAATATATTCCTTACCTTGTGCTCAAATCTAGGTATCAGAGACATTGAATGACACTTGGTCCTAAAGTACCACAGTGGCCTACATAGGTACATCCGAATAGATATGAATTTATTGGGCATCTCCTCACTGGGAGCCAGTTATCGATATGTCCTCAAAATTAAGAAAAAAATCAAGTTGAAGAATAAGTAAGAGTTTGTGTTCGCAAATTTATCGCAACAGAAGCTTCGTAAAGGTGGACCTAACTCACAAAACAAGTAACATAAGGATATCCAAACTCATGAAAACCGGTCCAAACCACAGGGGAAGAAGGGTAACAGGAAGTAGAAGAAGGACACTGGAAAGTGATGTGAGTTCCATAAAATGCCATAGCATGACACCGACGAAAGTCACTCGAAGCAATCACTATTGGATGAGATGAAATCCTCAGAGATGAACCATGGATAAACATTGATGTAGAGAAAGACAAAGGAAAGTTGATCATTAACATAGAACCTAATGCCACAACCGCGATTACGAATATCCAAGCAAAGAGCCAGAGGAGCCAGAGGAAGGTGAGTGCCTCTACCACTCACAAATGTGGCTGAAGGGGAGTCCTCTACATTTCATTGTTGAGAATGGTATTAAGAAGAACCTTATCTCGACCAAGGTCATCGAAAGATTGAATTTGTTGGCAATGCCTCATCCCCAACCATACACCATCAATTGGTTGATCCAAGGGAGAGAGATCAATGTTAGTCGGCAATGATGCCTATCCTATGACAACAAGACCTTCCAATATGAGGTACCATGTGATGTTTCCCCACTTGATGTTTGTAATGTTATTTCAGGACAACCCCATATGTGGAAGCATCATGTTATGTATAAGTCTAGGACTCGTTGTGTCATTATTAATTTTGGAGGCCAAGTATAATGTCTATGGATTTTATTATAGGACTACCAATGATAGCGAAGCAACATGAAGTGATCTTGGTGGTGGTGGGAAAGTTGACCAAATCAATGCATTTTATACCAATCAAGTATACACGTTAGACTACTGATATTGTGCATATTTTCATGAAGGGAATTTTCAAGTTGCATGGATTGCCTAAGGAAATAATCTCTAACTAGGATAAACAATTCACATCGAATTTCTAGAAAGGATTGTTCAAGGAGTTAGGAACTTTGCTCAATTTTAGTACAACATACTATACTAAAAAAAATGGTGAGACAAAGAGGGGAAATCAAGTCTTGGAAGATATATCAAGGATGTATGTGATGGATCAGGAATCATGAATCATTGGAAATGTGTCCACTTCAAGCCATGTATGGCAATAATGTAGGACTCCAGTAAGTTGTAAAAACCCGATAGACAGAGTGGTGCTTGGGCAAGAAATGGTCAAGGAAACAAAGCAAGAAATAGTTAAAAGTAGATATAATTTAAAAGCATCACAAGACATGTAGAAGATCTATCCAAATTTGAAAAGAGTGCATAGAGAATTTAGGGTTAGATACCATGTTTAATTTAGAGTAAATCCAAAGAAGATCTCTTTAAATCTTGGAGGTTGTGCTGAGTTGGCAACAAAATATTGTGGGCCTTTTGAAGTCCTTGATAGGACATGAGTTGTTTCATATAGAATTGCATTGTCCGCGTGTATGAAATATCATAATGTTTTCCATGTCTCATTGCTTAAAATTATATACACGATCCTAATCACATTATTGATTAAAATGTGATTCAGATGGAACCCAGGGGAGAGTTCTAAGTGGAGCCTGCGTGCATCCTAGGCATGAAGGAGACTACTCTCCATAATCAAGGAATTGGATAGGTAAATGCACAATGGAGGCACTTCAGTTTAGATGGGGCTACATGGGAGCTGGAGGATGCCATGAGATAGGAATACCCATGTTTTTGTTTTTTAATTTTGAAGAGCGCTGCGAACAATGTTGATTGAAGGGGGAGGGTATTGTAATGACCCAAGTTTTGACCCCTAGACAAGTACTACATAAATTATGTAAAATTGTTGATTATAGTAAGGAACATGGTGAGGAGTTCAAGGGAAAGGCCCTACTCTGGATATCTTGAATACGCACACACACATAGTGTGTGTGTGTGTGTGTGTGAGAGAGAGAGGGAGAGAGAGAGAGAGAGAGAGAGAGAGAGAATAACCAAGTAAATATGGTCAGTACACCATGTGCAGGTCAAGAATGGTAGAATCATAAATGTGTCATGAACATGCATGATATTAATAAAGAAAACCCACAGCCGACTATGCAAGGCAACAAGAGTAGGGGGATGATTGTTATAATCTTAGGGAGGGACATATTAAACCTATGAAGCCAATGGATGAAATCCAAGTGTCCAAACGTTAACTTATGGGCCATCAACTACCAAGTTGACTCATGTACCCCAATGATTTAATTATTCCAAGAGAGAAGTAGTTAATGTAGTTACTGTCTTGGGGAAAGGAAGGCATGGGTCTAAGTTTTCTTGCGTCAATCACCCTATAGAATTGGTAAAGGGGATTTATTATTGGGTAAGATATCAATCGCATTGAAGTCCATCCTTAATTTTTTTTTTTTTTTTTGTCAGAGTTCAGCGTAGACAATACCTTGTTCTAAGTAACTCGAGCTGTCCTGTATATGTCTCTATCTATCTCTTATTTATGTAATCTAGGAGTGGTTCTGAGTTCTAGTTCATAGTCATGGATGGAAGCCGAGTATGGAGTTTGTGAGAGCATCCCTTATGTATTTTCCCTTGTTTTTCAATTGGCGAGAACTGAAAGATGGTCCTAGTTGTTGAACTTGTGCATGTGCACCCATAATTTGTGTTGTATTTATGTAGTCGTAGAATTGTTCCAAACTTGTTTGAGTGTGACTAATAGCTATGAAGTTTCATATGAACCATATTTAGCACAACTTGTTATCATAAACATATTGTAGACTTGTTTAATTATGCACTAGTATTTTTGCATGCAAGACATACCGTTGTCTCCTTGTTGTTTTGACATTATGTTAGGTATGGGTGATTGTTATCCTTGTGATAACCTAAGGGTTCAGTTAGACAATGACTGGAGGGAATCCCTAGAAGCTAGTTGTGTGTGTGCAACTAAGATTAGTAATACCGAGAAGACAGAACCTCCTAGAAGATGATCATGGTTTGGGTGATCTTTCTACACACACATTGAATAACAACTGGATGAAGATGGCGCATGAGGGATTGTTGAGCATTGAAGGGGTACCTTCTTGGTGTTTTGTGGGGTGGGTATTATGGACCCTATGTTGACCAAGTTTGATAGAGGTGTGTGAAACTATGAAGACAAGGCATATCTGATTGATTCTTCCTTCCTTGAGTTGTTAGTAACCTTGTGTTGTTGACTAAGTGAAATGAAATCCAAGAGTGCTATGGAGTGAAAAACTGGATACTGAGATTAGTGAATACTATGACCTCCTAATATATAATTGGGGTTTCAATTATCTTTCTATGTACACACTGAATAGTTCCTGGAGGAAGATGACATTCGAGGGATCGTTGAGCACTGAAGGGGTACGTTCTTGGTGTCGTGTGGGGTGGGTACTGTGAACCCCAACCTAGCTAAGTTTGATAGAGGTGCTTATGACTCTTTGGTGAGTTTACTAGTTTAGTGTCCCCCTCTACAACCTTGGCATCTTGTTAACCTAGCTTTACATTGGATTGGGTTGAGATTGAGTCTTTGTGACCGTGGACAACCTGTTAAACTAATTGTGTGCTAGCTGGGTTGTGGACTTGTTATTATTGGTTGTGAGTAATCCTTTTTTTTAACAAGAAAGTTTAGAATTTTTTATTGAATAGGTGGCAAAGCCACAAAACAAAATTACATTAGAGAGGTTGATAATATATTTCATCTCATAACTGAAGTTGGAACAGAAAAAAATCAGAAATAACAAACAACCAGAAAGAAACAAAACCCATCCCAACTCAAAAGAGATTAAAGAGCTGAGGCAATCCTATTTGCTGAGAACCTGGATTGACAACTTTAAGAATTTACATAAAATCATACTGGAAATTTCCTTCTCCCAAAAACTTAAAGGCGAACTCAGTATCTCTGGATCCAACTTGAACGAAGAAATAACTTGAACTGATATTCGATAAAGCCCAAAGGTGCTCTAAAACCAGAACTTTCCATTTCTTGAAAACGCTGGCTCATGCACTACTGAAATCCATCAAAAAGTCAAAAGCATATTGCATGAATTCAAGTCCAAGAGACAGTCTACATATAATACGGTCTTCCTACCATACTTAATCGAACCTCAATAGGATAACACTTAGCATTTCTTATGCAACTTGCAAGCATTTGGCCGTGCCTAGATTTGGGCATTTTCCCATCCCACTCTAACCAGCATAATACACGACTCAAGCCGGGGTCGCCTCATTGAAAGAAGATGCACTAACCACAAATTTGATCAGATTCACCTCAACAAAATAACAAATGCCGATCTTCCTAAAAATTTGAAAGAGGAACAACCATCATTGGCTAGAATTCTAGCAGCAGTAACCAGGGTAACAAGCTTTCTGAATGCTTATGGTATTGAGTGGAAAGAGCTGGTCTCCCCATTAATACTAAGGAATCTAGGAGAAAGGCAGCATGCCTTATTTTCCAGAGCATCTGATGATTTATTTAGTTCCCGTAAAACATGAACTACCTCAATCTTTGCAAATGCTTTCAGATTTCTCCTAATTCGCTGAAGAATTGCATTTAAGGAAAAGTTACTGAGGCTAACCGAAGACTTTAGAGAATTTATCAGAAGCTCAGAGTCACCATAGATTAGAACTGCCTGAAACCCTTTTTCCTTAGCCAGTTGTGTTGCCATTAGCAAACTGTAACCTTTTTCCTGATTGTTGGGCATGATACCTAGCCCCCAATAGAACCTGAAAGTAGTTAATCTATCCGAAGATAGAACCAGACCACCAGCACCTGAAACCTCGGGATTCCCTTTAGAAGCTTCGTCGAAAGAAATGACATCTGAAGGAGAACTCCACCACAAAGAGACAAACTCCTCTTGACTTCCACGAAATCTCCAGGAAGGAGCCAAGACAGGTTTGTGCAGCCGCACAACTAGAGAGGCCACCGAATGCTGAAAGGAGGGCAAGGAAGAAATTGGATAGAAAATTAATTATGAAATAAACGCCAGAGACTTGGAGGCAACAATTTGGAATATCGGTCTCCGGTTATTAAAAACACAGTTGTTCCTGGATATCCAGATAGACCACAAGTTAAATTTCAAAATTGAATGCCAGAACTTATGAAGAACATGGACCCGATTCTTAAATGGACGACCAGCATGCCAACTTAAATATAAAGCTGATACAGATGATTGGGTTGGAAGGGATAATTGAACACCAACAAGTACCATTGCCCAAACATTTTTGGCAAATTCACATTCCACAAAAAGATGATCAGTAGTCTCCAATGCCGACAAGCAGAAACAACAACAAAACGGCCCAACAAATCCGCGCTTTAGTAAATTATCACCATTTGAAGACTTATTTTTCAATAACAACCAAACAAAAAAGTTTACCTTTGGCAGATAGGTATGCCAAACAGATTTCCAGATCTCTGGAGCAAAACAAGACAGAGAAGATGGTTGAAGAAACTTCAGACCATTGGCAGTAGAGTATTCTCCATAGTGACCCCAACCCCACCGATCATGCTGGGAGAAATAAATAGGAGCCAGACCAGAGAGAAGAGGGAGCAATACATATTTTTGGGACTCAAGACAAATCAGGAGATCTGGGAAACTCCAACCAGACCAAAATTCATCAAGATCCCACGTACATATACCAGCAAGACGTAAAAGTCCTTTATTCTTAGACCAATTCATAAAATCAGAAATTTGTAGAACAGAGGAAAGAGGAGGTTTCCCGGAGATATAATCCTCCCATAGAAGAGTTCTCAACCCATTACCTGGCATTCTAAAAAGCTGATGGCAGAAGAATTCGAATCCTTTCCTATAAAAATTCCAAATTCCTGAACTTGAAGGCGTATTAACAGCTGAAACATTTCTTAATGTACCTCCTTTCAAGTAATTCATCTTAAAGATTCTACTAACAGGATGATTCAGATCTTCAAACAACTGCCAAATTAGCTTCCCTGTCATTGCCAAATTAGTAAGAGCTGGATCACGAATTTGAAGACCTCCTTCTGACATAGGACGCTTAAGATCCTCCCATTTCACCAAATGAATTTTATTTTGCCCATGCTTTCCGCCATTCTAGAGAAAATCTTGCAGAATCTTAGCAATTTGGGATGAAATCGTCTTAGGAGCCAAAAGCAGAGTGGACTGGAACACCGGACAAGCTGAGAGGACAGATTTGATCAGGATCAATTTCTTCGCTTTAGACAACCACTAACCACCCCAATAAGTGATTTTTTTTTTTAACTTTGCCAAAACATCAAGATAAAGAGAAGGAGTGGTCTTACCAAGGGTTAAAGGAAGCCCAAGATATGTAATCTTATCCCACTTATCATACCTAGAGAATCCAAAGAAATCTGATATCCGGTGTAAGGCACCTTGGTCTACATTCCATCCATAAACCCCACTTTTACTTTTGTTTATCAAAGCTCCCGAACTTTGACAGAATTTTTGGAGAACAACATTAAACTCCCGAGCAATCGTTAGAGAGGCCCCTCCAAGGAGAAGGGAATCATCTGCAGAAAGAGCATGATTGATGGGATCAATTTCCCTGGCAATCTTAATACCTGGTAAAAACCCCGCTTCCTTTTCAACTGAGAGTTTTTTGCTTAGGGATTCAACCATCAAAATGTACAAGAAGGGAGACATAGGGCAGCCTTGACGTAGACCTCTAGAGGCTCTGAAAAATTCAGATGGCCTACCATTAACTAAAGGAGATATCCAGGGCTGATTCATGCAAGCTTTAATCAGATTTACAAACTCAGGACAAAAACCAAAAGAGATAAGAACATCATATAGGAAGGGAAGCTTCACTCGATCGAAGGCGTTCTTCATGTCCAGCTTTATAAGCATGCCTTTTTCATTCCTATGAAAGCTGGTATGGATAGCTTCTTGCACTTGAATGACATTGTCAACTATATGCCTGCGTTTAACAAAACCCCCCTGAAGAGGTGAAACCAACTTGCCGAGCAAGGGCTTGAACCTGTTAGCTAAAAGCTTGGATATGATCTTGTAAGAAGAGTTACACACGGAAATTGGTTGAAATCTATCAAAGGAGGATAGATTGACACATTTAGGGATGAGGGCAAGAAAAGTTGAATTAGTACATCCACCCAATTTTACTTTTCTCTGAAAAGCCAGGATCATATGCAGCAGATCAGATTTGATTATGGGCCAGCAGACTTTAAAAAAATGAATGGAATAGCCATCAGACCTAGGAGTTTTGTCTGACTCCATAGCCCAGATGACCTCAATTATTTCCCTTTCCAAGAAAGGCCTCATTAAATCTATATTTTCCTCATTACTTACTAAAGAAGGAACATTATTTAGGAACTCCTTAGAGACTTATTCATCATAGATACCATCATCTTGAAACAAATTTTGAAAGTGAGAATAAGCTTCCTATTTTAAATGGTCTTTCCCTTTGATAACAACTCCATCATCATTAGTAATCTCCGAAATATGACTTCGGGAGAGTCTGGCTCTACATTGACGGTGAAAGAAAGCAGAATTCCTATCTCTAGCTTTAAGCCAGATGCTTCGAGATTTTAACCTGAGATGCTCCTCCTCAACCCTGAAATCTTGAGAAGTAAGGTATTGAGCTTCCCTTTCAAGCATTTTTTGGGAGAGAGAAACATCACCATTTTCCATACCAATCTGAATTTTACTTAGCTTATCAACATTATCTTTTCTACTAAGCGAAGGAGAAGAAAGAGGGACTCTGAGCCAATTCTTCAGCGCGATTTTAGTTTGCTTCAATTTCTGTTCCAAGACATAACTAGGATAACCGTGCACCAACTGAGACCAAGCCTGCTTGACAGTTTCCAAAAAACCATCACATTCAATCCAGAGTGGACAGAACCGGAAGGGAATAGGACCAAGCTGCTCCTCCTTTTCAAAAACCAGCGCAATAGGATGACGATCTGATGAGAGTTTAGGGAGGATTTTGGAGGAAATAATCTGATTTCCATCCAGTAGAGAACTTTGGACTAAAAACCGGTCTAAACGAGCAAAAATACTAGCGGCCCCCACCCTTTGGTTGGACCACGTGAAACGCCTTGTCTTGGGTTTTAAGCCAATCAATCCCCATAATTGAATTAATTCTTCAACTGAATCTTGCATGTAATATTTACCACGGATGCCACCTTTCTTTTCATTCGGCGCAAGGGTAATATTTAAATCGCCGGCTAAGATAATGTTTACTGGAGATTTGCTCTTCAGAAATTCAGATAATGATAACCAACACTCTTTTTTTTTTTTCCGTATTATTAATAGGGACGTAAAGATTGAACAGGCCATAAGTGGTTTTGCTGGAGCAATGATATAATTCGGAAAAAAATCCAATGCTTCGTGGAGTACCAATTAATTAACTGGTAATTCTCAACACACCATAGAGTTGCAATTCCTTCGCTGGAGCCTCTGGCACTTACTGATTTACCTACATTAAAATTCCATTTATTTTTACCAATGAGGAGAGTTGCTGCCCCATCGATTTTAGTCTCCTGGAGAAGAAGGATATCAGAAGGGGCCATCTGCAATAAAATTTTTACTGCTTCAGCTTTAGCTGGGTTCCCCAAACCCCTACAGTTCCAGGAGTTTACTTGCATTACTTACCCAAAGGAGAGGGAGTGATTGCTCCCTTTGGAGGTCTGTTTCTTTTATTCCTTCCATAATACATCTCTATAGTAGCCTAACTACCTTGGGTCTTGAGCCTTTCTGCCTCTGCTTCCCGAAGTTCCTTCTGAGACTTCCTGCCCTTTTTGGTTTTCTCAAAAGACTCATCTTTTGAAGAACCAGAACTCACTCCATTCTTCTTCCGCGCAATATCTGCGTAAGAGGGACTAATCTCCTTAGGAAGAGGAGTAACTTCAGGACTTAAAAAGGAAGAATCAGCTTGATGCTCTAGAGAAATAGATTCATCTATACCGATTTCTTGAGTATCTAATTGCTCCATTTCACCTTCTTCAAGAATGTTTTTAGAGGAACTGAAAACATAGAATGGGTTAGGGGCTACCTTGGGGGAGACAACAACATGAGAAGCACTAGGACCCTCAGCTGCAGGAGCCCCTGAGACAGATTTAACTTATTTCCCTTTCTTTCTAGCTCCTTGGTTGGATTTTCCTTTATGAACTTGAGTCCATTGATCTTCTTTCTCTATTATGGTGACTTCTTCTATTCTTTTTTTGCAACTTCGAGCAAAATGCCCATAACCAACTCCTGAATATACGACCACTCTGCTACTGTTAGTTGAATTGCTGCAGGGAGACCTATTTCCAAATCAACCTCAACACAAATTCTAGCGCAAGCATACTGGTCTTTCCTCTCAGCTCTGTCAATATATTTGCCCAACTTGTTCCCAATGATTTCTAGGGATTCCAAATTCCAACAATGTAAGGGGAGATGTGGAACCCATACTGGAACAGCAGAAGGGACATCCTATGAGGGGTCAAAATCAGGGGTCCATTTATTCAAGTATAGACCCTGAGGACCCATGAAATATGGCCCGTTCCGAAAGATCAAAGCACGGTCCTCCGCAGAGTCAAAAACAAAAACAAAAAATCCCCATCCAACAAAGTGACTACGGATATCAGCTAAAACAAGAGCCTCCAGTTCCTCTGCACCCACCCATCTGTTGTCTTAGGGGAAGGCCAGAGGCCAGAGAATTGGCCAATAAGACCTCGATCAACCAAGTTGAGAGCTGAACGACAGGTCCGTTCAGCAGGAAGTTCCACGAAAGGGATATCAACATTCTTAAAAAATATTTGAACTCCTCCCCCAGTCCTCTTTCTGCCAGAAGCAATCAACATCTTAAAAGCCTCCAAATCAAGAGGAAAGGGAGGGACCCCTCCAGAATCCATAATGGCTCCTCCACCAAAGCTAACCCTGCAGAGAAACAAAGAGTTCCAAAGAGCAGGCCACTAGCAAGGTCAGGCAACAATCCCACCAAGAGGATAGTAACCAGCCCCCCAACAGAAACTCCACTAGAAGTCCTCTTCAGAAAGACACAAGGAACCAACCAGGGATCAAAACATACAGCTAGGCTACAAACAAAAGCAAAACAAACTCCAGAGAGTCTCGAACCCAAGCAAAGGGAACAAACCTTAAAAAAGAACCCAGTCCAGAAGACCAAAGCTAGGTCAAAAGGATAAACAAAAGCTCAATCAGAGCCTCACGCCACAGGTCAGAGTCCACCTCCAACTGCCAGACTACTAGCAGAATGGACCACCAAGAAAATAACCAATCCAGAGAAATTGGGCAGAGCTCAAGTTCCCTTTCAAAGTGACTTCCATCAATATCCACTAGAACCAATGAGTCACATCACGATCTCAACCGAGAATGAGAGAGCCCCTCCAAAAAGAGTAATCCAATCCCACGCAGGAAACTGAAAGAATTCCTAAGCTAAGCCAGACCAAGAAATATTAACTTCTTGGAGCTAGAACCTATGCCCGACGAAACAGCAGGAGCTTAAGTCGACCAGATTGGCAATTTGAAGTATGATTCATAAAAAATCAAGGTTCGAACCCAGGGAAGATGAGCAATAGAAGCAGAGAGCCTCTAAACTCTTTCAACCAAGAGGTTCAGAAGAAACCAGGCAAGCAAATCCAACGCAAAAAAATTAAACAAAGTTTCTTGGAGCGAAAATCCTACAATAGATATAAGATAAGTTGTGAGTAATTCTTGAATAGTTCCCTTTTCCTTAATTAAATCATGTCCAATGCATAGGTGGCCTCTTAGAAAAAGCATTATATGCTAGATAGAGTGCATACGGTTGGGTGGAACATTTCTCTTGCGTAGTCAATTACTTGGAAAGCTACATTCAAGATAAATGTCTATTGATGTCTCATTGTTGTTGGTTAAATTCCATTTATGAATGCTACCTGGAATGATGAATATGTATGATGTAATTAGTAGTTATGAATATGAATTGCTTAACAAACAATTTATTACTACTTTGTTTCAAAAGATGAGAGGGACCATGATGAGTTCATAGGATTATACATTAGCAAGAATGAATAAAATGAGCCACCATAGTCGGTCTTTATGTTTAAACCGATGAAATGACTCTTGCACAAACTATTGAAGAATATATCCATTGTTTTATCATAAGCTATGGAAGCCGAGAAAAATTGACAACCAGAACAACTATTGTTCGTATATGTATTTGCACAAAGGAATATTACAAGCAATCTAACAACTACGATTTCCCCGTGAAGTAGACCGAAGAATGCCATGGATTTGACTATTTGTTTAGTCTACAAATCTATCTCAAAACTTAATACATTTTATTCCAAGAGATTTCTAATACTGATCAAACATCTGTGTAAACTTAGTAAAGGTTTAAAAACCTAGGTCGTGGGCCATACTAGTGTGTCCCCAATGCAACAGTAACACAATTGTAAACTTACCTATAAGCATGGATCTGAAGGAGTTGAAGAGCATGACTAGGACACCAATTAGATAGGTGCATGTGTATACAGACATAGGGTGTTACTATTTATACACGAACACTTGAGTTTGATAACATTGGAATGCACAATGGTTAGGGATTACTTGTAACCCTTTGTTTCATTAAGTCATGGCATTGAAATAGGATCTAAAAAGCACGCTCTTTCACCTGTATCAAAACAAGACACATGCTAAAATTTAAGAAGTAGTATGGTAATGTTAGCAGCTCATAACACACAACTGGTAAAATTTATTAAACATTAAAATTTACCTCGATAAGAATGTGTCGAGAAGCCCTTAACATCTATCCCTCTTAACATACCAGATCTATACCATAACAATTCATACTCTGCTGCTATTAGGATTATTGGATTGTGTCATCGTATCATCATTTTTGGTTGCTAATCTTTACTGCATAACAAGTTAATATTCCACATATCATATCAAGTATTCGGCTATCACATAGTTGCAGTGTCCTGTGGGTTAGTACTTCACAAAATACACATTTCTAACAAGTAATTCCACTTGATAATTAACCGATCCTCATCATTCTTTCATGTAATAATTTAATTCATCACAAATACATGCCAAATATAATAATTTAATTGATCACATCGTAAAATAGTTTCCATGTACCGCACCATATATTTCAAATTTTATCAATGAAAACATTTAAACATATACTCTCCTCGTAAAGAAAGGAATCCCATGATAATCACAACATTGTAACCATAGTGTCATAATAAATATAGTAACATCATAATCTCAGTCCATCATGTCGTAAATAAATCTCACTCAGTCGAGCTGAGTCCAAAAAAGAAAATAAGCAAAATAAAGTGCAGTAGGTATGACTGGTCAAAATATGGGGCGTTACATGCTCCAAAGTTGGGTTATCATACTCTGCATCAAGAAGAGAATCATCCTGAGCTAGATTGGTGGATGGACTAGGTATGGAAGTTACATTGCCCACTGAAAGCTAAATTATTCATGTGGCTCACTATGGATGGAAAAGTACTTCTTTGGGAGCACCTTATGAAGCTATATATGAGTGGAGTTGGTAGATGCCCATTGTGATGCGGCCATGGAGAGGATCTATCTCACATTTTCATATGGTGCTCCTACATGGATGATACATGGAAATATATTTCAGATATTACACATATACCCCTCATTTGGGATGTCACAGATTTATGTGATGCTTTAGGAGATGGCTGATCAATCCATCCTATCAGTCCTTTAAATCACTTTCATCACTTCTCAGTTGGGCTACATGGAGGGCTCGAAATTATGCCACTTTTCATGACACATATATCCCTCCTATTGTATATGTGTTAAATAGTCTTGCAATTCTGGAGCACTTTCCTTAAATCTCACACGATAAGCCTCCGATGTGCATTGTTTCATAATATATTGACAAGTCCTACGCTTGGTGTTTCTATGGTGTGGTAGCTGGCGATCCTAGTGTGGGCAGCTCGGGTGGTGTGATATACAAATCTTAAACCATATGGCATCAATTTGTTGCAAACATTAGGCCTGCATCCAATAATATGGCATAATTATGTGCCACGCTTTTATATTTGAAGCTCGCTATCCACCTGAATATTCATTGCATACATGTCTATGGGGACTCTAAACTTGTGATTGTCGGGATTAATCATAAGTCTACTTCAAGGAACATTTTCTTGGTCCCTATCATGGCAGAGATACAAATACTATTAACATTTTTCCATTGTATCTATTTCAACAGACACACACACACATGCACCCACGTGCGCGCGCGCACACACACACACACACACACACCTATGGATCTGTGCTAAGACTCTATCAAAGAGTTGGACCTTGGACCACTCACTGATCCCGTTTTCCCATAACTGGGCTGATATTGTTTATTTCTTTTTAACTTTAATATGGAAGCATATATTGAGATGTTGTAAGACAAAATTAGCATACTTTGGAACTCCATGAGCTTCTATTGTTGAAGAAGGTCTATATTACCATTTTTTTGTATGGTAATTTTTCCTATGAACAATATGGTTCATGATTTTATATAATAAAATTATGGACCGTGGTCCTTTTTCCGGGGAATCAAAATGATTTTGACCACTTGAGTTTGAGGATGCTCATATAATGCTTAACTATAGTTATTTGAAATCATTTCATTTAGAATGTGATTGTAAAAACTTATAATTGTTTAATGTTATTATATACATTGCGTTGATATGCTATGTTGATTAAACATGTTTACAAACTTGATTATTAAATGACATTCATGGTAATAGTTGTTAATATTAATCTTATAAAAAGAGAGAAGACGCAGATCTTACAAAGCCAAGTTATTCACATAAAAAGAATTACAAAAGAGCTTGAAGTTCCACAAAAAAATAATTTATCTTTGGCATTGTGGTTGTAAATGGTTGTTAAGTTTTTATATCCAACATCATAATAATTTTATAAAAACAAACAACATGTAAATGTTATAGTTGGAAAGGTTTCATAATTCATTAAAGACCTTGAAGTTCCACATTATTTTAATTTTCCTTCAACACGATGGTTGTAAATGGTAGTTAAATTTTCATATCCAACATCATAAAATGAAGAAAAAACAAATTAATCAAATGTAGATACCCATAATAAAATGCCACGACCATAACATAAATGTCCAAATAAAACATGTACATATCAATATTCATTGTCATCACCCTAATTATTTTCTTCGCTTGGCAGGATAACATTGTAGTCCTCAAAAAGATGTTTTGATGTTGGATCGTGTCTTAGTACGAACCACCAGTCCCTATCCAACAGATTTGGGTAAAAGAAAACTTGGTTGCAGTGTTTTGGGTAAACATAAGGCTACTTCTTTTCATCTTACATATTTTTAGAGTTGATGCATATTATCCCACTATCACGATCTTCCTTTACATTATTTTAGTTGAAGGTATCCCACCGCTTGTACTTAAATGACACACTGGAAATATGAGAGGTCCACTTGCATGATCTCTTGTATCTTTTCTGAAGTAACCTAGCTTCCCCTCTGTTATGTTATGATCATGAAATCTAGCACGTCTAGATTGGTTGAACTTGACCTCCACTCCATAGCCAAATATGACAAATCCATCATTGATATCCTTACTGTGAAAATGATGTCTATATGCCCACATAGATGGGAACAATTGCACCTAAAAAAGTGTGAAGAGTGGGAGTTGCCATATGTTTAGTAAGAAGGGTATTAATAAACATATAATGCATGTTATAATTCAAACATGCATTATAAAATGAACAATGTGCACAAAGAGATTATTATAGAGATGTTGCACCCAATCCCTATGTTTAATACACCGTATTCACTACACAGGTAACAACCAGACACACCATATTTCTCTCTGATATGTTCAACCATCCAACCATTGGGACATATCACTAACATATTTTCGTTTAAATGATCAATATAAGACATGCTTATATTGTTCATCTGTCTAGACTTTTTCATGTCACTATCCCATTTCCTTCTCTTCTCTTCATATAATGCGACCCATGGTTGTGTTTCCTCCACATTGTAAATAACAAATTTATAATGGCATCAATTTATGCGTTCACTCGTGTATTCATGAAATGAAATGATCAATATGAGATCAAATTATATACTATCAACTTCATTGTAACAATTACTCTGTAGAAAAATGACAAAAGATAAGTGACTTACTCTTTATCATGTGCCTTTTTCCATTCGTTTGGAGTATCTCTCCTTCCATTTTGTCCTCATACCATTTGTCATCTAAAAACAGTCCTCCTACTGTGTCGTCAATTTGCTTGATGTATTCACTAGTGTAATAGAATGAATTGTATACTATGTACACATCGGCTTTTCCCCTTTTTCTAACAAACCCCTTCAAAATTTTCTTGAACCTCTCCAAGAAGAACATCCAATGACATGAGACCACCCCAATTAATTCAAACTCATCAGCTAGGTGAATTAGAATATGGACTTGTAAGTCCATGAATCTCGTGGGCAGTTCCTTCTCAATACAAACAATCTCAACGATCTCTCAACACTATCATGGAATGCTAGCCATGTGAATATCCTTTGATGTAATCTAATGTACATAAGTAGATAATTATGACATGGGTCATTGTAAGTCCTGGTTCACACAAACATGCATGAGCAAAGGATAATGACACTACAAAATAAACATGTATGAAATTAATTGGCATAAAAATGTGAAGTCATAGCATAATATACCTACACTACAGAAAAAAGAAGTATGTAATTTACATGCATACCCTTCGAAGGTTCAAATAGGCATGCGATTTCATCCTCGATAATTGTTCTTCTACTATGAAGCAATGTTGTAGAGTCAACCCCTATAAATAAGGCACTTTCACACTCAATATAACATCCTTTGCTATACAAATACCATCTTTCTTCAAAATCCATGGGACATCACCTTCTTTAAAAGACTAAGAGGTTCCAACCTGTCATCTACTTTCTCTTCTTGGCCAATGTTTCTTTTTAGTATTCAAAGAAATAAAATCTCTCCCAACAACCAATGTGTTAGTTTTTTTTTCTTTTTTCGATGATATGTGCCTCCTTAAAGAAGATGAAATATTTTCGAATATATGCATGGGATTTAGTAAGTAGGCAATCTTTATATGCTCCCTATATGGAAGCTCATAAAACACATATTTCATTTTCATCCAAGTGTGAATTTTCTCAACATAGGTGTCAAAAATTTCAATATCATTGAACATAGGTTCCCCATTTGAATCGAACAATTGTACAATTTCCTTCTCCTTTGTGTCATATGTCCTAAGGCAATGTATAGTGTCATAATTTAAAGTTTCCAGGTGGATATTGGTTTCCACCCAATTTTTCCACCGAGTTACAATGGTTCTCCATCTTATTCGCAATTTCCCTAGTTTTTCAGGTCCCAAACTTTTGGGGCCATTTTAGGGCCCTAAACAATGTTTTTTAGCCATTTAGGGGGGAAGTGGTTGCCATTTCATGCGTTGGCCCCAACTAAAAGTTGTGTTTCTCAATTATTTCTTTCCAACGAGCCATCGTGCACCTTAAGAAGATATTATACGTAAAAGTTGTGCCCCATGGAAATAAGGTAGCCACCTCTAGGCCCACAAATCCTTTTGGCGTTCATCTCCTAAGGTTATGTTTTTGGATGTTTAGGGTTTTTACCTCTATGATTATAATAAAAGTCCCTTTCTATTCTCTTTGTGATCAACTCTTGTGAATGAGTGTAGCTGACACAACTCTCTTCAAAGATAAGCTACCACCATCCGAGCTAGTTTCTATTGCTTTGCATTTTATATTGTTTCTCCATTCCATTCATTAATAGAATTTGGATTTTATTGTACTATTGTTCTCTCTGCAAAATATTTGTGTGTGTGTTTCCATTTTATATTGTTTCCTTTTGTTCTCTAAATAATCCAGATCAATGGTATCATATAAATCTACTCTTGTTGTTTCTTGTTGCATGTCCCCAACGAGATCTGGGTATTAAGAGTTGGGTCTTAAACTAATTGAGCTTACATACAACCACTCTTGTCATCCTAAGTAGCCTCACAGGGCATGCGAAGAAAAGAGATATGACAGAGCAAGAGAGCCTATTACTTTATTGCTCAAGGAAGTCCTCACACATCAAGGAATGAGATGATGGATAATTTCACTCAAATCCTTCATCGACTACTAATGATGCAAAGACACTTTCAACTGACAAACATTTCAGAGTGTGGCACACTTCAAGGTACATGTTAATTTTGACATTGATTTATTTGAATTCTATATAGATGCAAATTCTTTGGAGAAATGGTTAAATATTTTAGATGGTTATTACTCCATTAAAAAACTGTTTAACAACAAAAATATCACTTCGCACTCCTTAAGTCTGTCCCCCATGTCAAATATTGGTGGGACAGTTACTTGGAGATGAGTCTACAACATATGGTATAGAACCCACTTAGTAAACCTTTATCAATTCCCTCAAGTAGGAGTTCTACCTCGTCGAAAGCTATTATGACCAGTATACGAGCTAGACAACTTTGTTCTAGAGAGAGATCAGACGCTGTTGAAATTTACCAATATATTCCTTACCTTGTACTCAAAGCTAGGTATCGAGACTCTAAATGACACTTGGTCCTAAAGTACCACAGTGGCCTACACAGGTACATCCAAATAGAGATGAATTTCTTGGACATCTCCTCACTGGGAGCCACTTATCGATATGTCCTCAAAATTAAGAAAAAAATCAAGTTGAAGAATAAGCAAGCGTTTGTGTTTGCAAATTAATCACAAGAAAAGCTTGGTAAAGGTGGACCTAACTCAAAAAAAAATGACAGAGAAAGGACATCCAAACTCATGAAAACCAGTCTAAACCACAGGGGATGAAGGGTAACAAGAAGTCGAAGGATGTTGGAAAGTGACGTGAGTTCCATAAAATCCCCTAGCATGACACCGATGAAATTCACTCGAAGCAATCACTATTAGATTAGATAAAATACTCAGAGATGAACCCTGGATCATAATTGATGTAGAGAAAGAAAAAGGAAAGTGGATCATTGACATAGAACCTAATTCCACATCCACGATTACGAATATCCAAGCAAAGAGCCAGAGGATCCATAGGAAGGTGAGTGGCTCTACCACTCACATATGTGGGTGAAGGGGAGTCCTCTACATTTCATTATGTAGAATGGTATTAAGAAGAACCTGATCTCGACCAAGGTCATTGAAATATTGAAGTTGTTGGCAACACCTCACCCCCAACCATACACCATCGATTGGTTTATCCAAGGGAGAGAGATAAATGTTAGTCGGCACTGATGGATATCTTATGACATCAAGCCCTTCCAATATGAGGTACCATGTGATGTTTGCAATGTTATTTTAGGACAACCCCATATGTGGAAGCATCATGTTATTTATAAGTCTAGGACTCGTTGTGTCATTATTACTTTGGGACGCCAATTGTAATGTCTATGGATTTTATCATAGGACTACCAATGATAGCGAAGCAACATGACTCAATATTGGTGGTGGTGGGAAATTTGACCAAATCAACGCATTTTATACCAATCAAGTATACACATCAGTCTACTAATATTGTGCATATTTTCATGAAGGGAATTTTCAAGTCACATAGATTACCTAAGGAAATAATCTCTAACTAGGATACAAAATTCACGTCGAATTTCTAGAAAGGATTGTTCAATGAGTTAGGAACTTTGCTCAATTTCGTACAACATACCATCCTCAAAATGATGGTGATTCAAAGAGGGAAAATCAAGTCTTGGAATATATGTTAAGGATGTATGTGATGGATAAGCCATCTAAGTGGGAGGATTACCTATGTCTACTTGAATTTACTTGCCACAATGTACACCAGGCATCATTGGAAACGAGTCCATTTCAAGCCATGTATGGCAGGAAATGTAGGACTCCAGAAAGTTAGGAAAACCCGATAGATAGAGTGGTGCTTGGGATAGAAATGGCCAAGGAAACATAGCAAGAAATAGTTAAAAGTAGATATAATTTAAAAGCATCACAAGACAAGTAGAAGAGCTATCCAAATTTGAAAAGAGTGCATATAGAATTTAGGGCCAGAGACCATGTTTAATTGAGAGTAAATCCAAATAAGATCTCTTTAAAGCTTGGAGGTTGTGCTAAGTTGGCACCAAGATATTGTGGGCCTTTTGAAGTCCTTGACAGGACAGGACTAGTTTCATATAGAATTGCATTTTCTGTGTGTATTAAATCTCATAATGTTTTCCATGTCTCATTGCTTAAAAGTATATGCATGAACCTAATCACATTATTGATTAAAATGTGATTCAGGTGGAACCCAGGGGAGAGTTCTAAGTGGATCCTGCATGAATCCTAGGCATGAAGTAGACTACGCTCTAGAATCAAGGAATTGGATAGGTAAACGCACAATGGAGGCACTTCAGTTTAAATGAGGCTACATGGGAGCTAGAGGATGCCATGAGATAGGCATACCCATGTTTTTTTTAAAATTTTGAAGAGCACTGAGAACAATGTTTATTGAAGGGGGAGGGTATTGTAATGACTCAAGTTTTGGCCCCTGGACAAATGATACGTAAATGATTTAAAATTGTTGATTATAGTAAGGAACATGGTGAGGAGTTCATGGGAAAGGCCCCACCTTGGGTTCTTGAACACACACACACACATACAGATTTATAAATAGTGTGTGTGTGTGTGTGTGTGTGTGTGTGTGTGTGTGAGAGAGAGAGAGAGAGAGAGAGAGAGAGAGAGAGAGAGAGAGAGAGAGAGAGAGANGTAAATATGGTTAGTACATCATGCATAGGTCAAGAATGGTAGAATTGTAAATGTGTTGTGAACATGCACAATATTAATAAAGAAAACCCACAACTAACTATACAAGGCAACACGAGTAGGGGGGTGATTGTTATAAGCTGAGGGAGGGGCATATTACACCTATGAAGCCTATGGATGAATTCCAAGTGTACAAACAATAACTTATGAGCCATCAACTACCAAGTTGACTCATGTGCCCCAATGATTTAATTATTCCAAGAGAGAAGTAGTTAATGTAGTTACTGTGTTGGGGAAAGGAAGGCGCAGGTCTAAGTTTTCTTGTGTCAATCACCCTGCAGGATTGGTAAAGGGGATTTATTACTGGGTAAGATATGAGTCGCATTGAAGTCTATCCTTAAATTATTTTTAGTTGGAATTCAACATAGACAATTCCTTTTTCTAAGTAACTCGAGCTCTCATGTATGTGTATCTATCTCTCTCTTATTTATGTAATCTAGGAGTGGTTTTGAGTTCTGGTTCATAGTCATGGACCGAAGTTGAGTATGGAGTTTGTGAGTGCATCCCTTATGTATTTTCCCTTGTTTTTCCATTGGCGAGGGATGGAAGAAGGTCCTAATCGTTGAACTTGTGCATGTGCACCCATAATTTGTGTTGTATATCCGTAGTCGCAGAATTGTTCCAAACTTGTTTGAGTGTGACTAATAGCTATGAAGTTTCCTATGAACCATATTTAGCGCAAGTTGCTATAATAAACATATTGTGGACTTGTTTAATTATGCACTAGTATTTTTTCATTCAAGACATACCATTGTCTCCTTTTTGTTTTGACATTATGTTGAGTATGGGTGATTGTTATCCTTGTGATAGCCTAAGAGTTCAGTTAGAAAATGAATGGAGGGAATCCTTAGAAGGTAGTTGTGTGTGCGCAACTAAGATTAGTAATACTGAGAATACAAAACCTCCTGGAAGATGATCAGGGTTTGGGTGATCTTTCTACACACACATTGAATAACACCTGGATGAAGATGACGCATGAGGGATTGTTGACCACTGAAGGGGTACCTTCTTGGTATTGTGTGGGGTGGGTATTATGGACGCTATGTTGACCAAGTTTGATAGAGGTGTCTAAAACTATGAAGGTAAGCCAAACCTGGTTGTTTCTTCCTTCCTTGAGTTGTTAGTAACCTTGTGTTTTGTTGACTAAGTGGTATGAAATATAAGAGTGCTATGAAGTGAAAAACTGGAAAATGAGATTAGTGAAGACTATGACCTCCTAATATACAATTGGGGTTTCAGTTATCTTTCTATGCACACACCGACTAGTACTTGGAGGAAGATGGCATTCGAGGGATTGTTGAGCAGTGAAGGGGTTTGTTCTTGGTGTCATGTGTGGTGGGTATTGTGAACCCCAACCTAGCTAAGTTTGATAGAGGTGCTTGTGACTCTTTGGTGAGTTTACTAGTTTAGCGTCCCCCTCGTCTACTACCTTGGAATCTTGTTAACCCAACTTTGCATTGGCTTGGATTCAGATTGAGTCTTTGTGATCGTGGACAACCAGTTAACCTAATTGTGTGCTATCTTGGTTGTGGACTTGTTCTTATTGGTTGTGAGTAATCCCTTAATCGTTCCCATGTCCTCAATTAAATAATGTCCAATGCACATGTTGCCTCTTAGCAAAAGCATTATATGCTAGATAGAGTGCATATGATTGGGTGAAACATTGCTCTTGCGCAATCAATTACTTGGAAAGCTACATTCAAGATAAATGTCTATTGATGTATCATTGTTGTTGGCTAAATTTCATTTATGAATGCTACCTAGAATGATGAATATGTATGATGTAATTAGTAGTTGTGAATATGAATTGGTTAACAAAAAAATTGTTACTACTTTGTTTCAAAAGATTAGATTGACCATAACGAGTTGATAGGCTTAAACATTAGAAAGAATGAATAAAATGAGCCACCATAGTCAATCTTTATGTTTAAACCGATGAAATGACTCATGCAAAAACTAGTGAAGAATATATCCATTGTTCATCATAAGCTATGGAAGCCGAGTAGAATTGACAACCAGAACAACTATTGTCAGTATATGTCTTTGCACAAAGGCATATTACAAGCAATCTAACGACTATGATTTCCTCGTGAAGTAGACCGAAGAAGGCCATGCATTTGACTATTTGTTCAATCCACAAATCTATCTCAAAACTTAATACATTTTAGGTCAAGAGACTTCTAATACTGTCCAGACATCTGTGTAAACTCAGTAAGGGTTTAAAAACCTAGGTCATGGGCCATACTATTTAGTCCCCAATGCAACAATAACACATATTGTAAACTTACCTATAAGCGTGGATCTGAAGGAGTTGAAGAGCATGACTATGGCACCAATTAGATAGTTGCATGTGTATACAGACATAGGCTGTTACTATTTATAAACAAATACTTGAGTTTGATAACATTGGAATGCAAAATGGTTAGGGATTAGTTGTTACGCTTTGTTTCATTAATTCATGGCATTGAAATAGGATCTAAAAATCACCCTTTTTCACCTGTATCAAAACAAGATACATGCTAAAATTTATGAAGTAGTATAGTAATGTTAGCGACTCATAACACACAATTGGTAAAACGTATTAAACATTAAAAGTTACCTCGATAAGAATGTGTTGAGAAGCCCTTTACTCCTAAGCACCTCGTAGAGACTTCCATGGTCCAAAATAGGAAACAATTTAGGCATAGGTTGATGCAAATGTGTTGAATCAGTTCACAATCAGAGGACGACGAGAAGGAAACCTCTACGAAACTCATAATGACAAGCACAACGAAACCCTGGAACAAGTATTGTGTTGAACTCCAAAAAAAATGAACAAGGCTCCCACAAGGTAGAGCCTATCCCTCCTCCTAATCCAAAAATAAATTAACTTACCAGAAAGACTCAATATAAATCTAGATCGAGACCAGCTCATGGAGTGAGCATGAGCTTATTTAACCACTGTACCATTTGTCAATTGTCAAACGATGGGAGGATACATTAATAAAGATCCATCTGTTACATTTATTTACATGCATTTCACTACCATCACAAGTGGTGAGGGGAATTGCATTCCCTCCTAAGCATTTCAATATGCCAATACTTCACATTAAGCATGCGGAGGAGGCGGTGTCAAAAGATTGATTTGGTATAAGTCACTTCGAAATATTTTAATGCATTAACATTAATTTTTTTCCATGGCCAAACCATGAGGGGTAAACCCTTAAGATGTGCTCCATATTCCTGTATAAACAAATATATAACAAGGTTTATAATAACAAGTTATATAATATAATGATTTTTTTCAAATGAAAAAGCATGTAACTTGTTATTCAAAAATAGGATCAAAGCTACAAAATACGAGTCCTCCTTCTTTACATAAAAATCATCAATCCAATAAACTCCCAAACCTTATAAAAACCATCATAACAAGCATAATGCATCCTCCAAAAAGAAACAAACTCTCACTAAGCCAACATCCAAACTAACTATAGACTATAGCACTGACAAAAAAATATTACATGATATTCATAAATCACCACTATCTTTAAAACATGTTTGAGACGTCAAAAAACAAAATAAGAACCTAAAACAATCATATTCCCTTCTATCCATTCCAAAAATAAGATAAAACCCGTTATTTCACCAATCGCTTATTTAGATATAGAATCCAGCTCATGATTGAATATACGATAGATGTGACTGAAAGTGATAGAAGCAAATTGCAAGATTAATAACTTAAGCATATCCATCCAATTTAATAGGTTCAATGGCTCTAGAGAATTTTAACCATTTTCCCAATCAACGATAACTTTGAAATAACTAAACATTGTTAGATCCATGATGCCTTGGTTTTTTGCAAACCATAGTAATCCCCAAAAAGAAAGGAGTTTTGCAAGAGTGTTTGTGCCCTCTCCATTGCCCATACTCATCCAAATGAAATGATTCCTTGTCATATACAACACAATACCAACACCACACCAACCTTCTTTTTGAACCCCATCAAAGAAGGCATTAGGAATTCCATCATTTAACAAGGGCCGCAAGTAGACTTTAGCAGGCCTCAAAGAGACTTCTTTATGCCATTCTTTCAACACTGCAATTATCTTAACACAAGTCATATGAATAGATGACTTGATATTTTGAAAATATATATTTATTTCATGCTTTCTAAAATTCCCATATAGTAAAAATGGGAAGATCTTTAAAGATTACCTTCCGGTTGACCCAACAGTAATGATATTCCTCAAAGTTGTTCATCCTCAAAGAAAAATGAATGGATAAACTACTACAAACCTCCCTCCACATAGTGTTAAAGAAATAACACCGATTGAAGATATGGGATATTGTTTCGAAATCCTTCCAACAAAAATAACAAATGCCCTATCCAATGAAGCCTCTTGAATGTAAGTTGTCCCAAGATAAAATTTTGTTGTTTAAAATTAGTCAACTGAAATATTTGATCTTCAGGGGAATATGTCTCTTCCAAAGGAATTTCATCCACCACTTCTGAGAAACATTTACTTCTTCTTCCTGTTCCAGTTTGTATGCGATCTTTGCTGTGACTTCACCATTAAAATAGTTTTTATTCCACACAATGCAGTCACTTTGATCCATGAGGAGGATACTATCACGATTAAGAGAAAAGTGTAAAACTATTCCACTCTTTTGATACAAAATCCGGGAAGTTTAAACTAACAACAAAAAGCCAATATCTGTCACTAGGAACATGATTAATTTTTACTTGAGATAAGACCATAATATTTCTCTTGTGTAATTTAGATATAAGTACTTCATACACAAAAGAGCTCCCTTCAAGA
The DNA here is from genome assembly GCA_001517045.1 of Pseudotsuga menziesii. Lineage (NCBI taxonomy): Eukaryota > Viridiplantae > Streptophyta > Pinopsida > Pinales > Pinaceae > Pseudotsuga > Pseudotsuga menziesii. Next base: position 88,241 of record LPNX010349274.1, read on the forward strand.
CTAACAATAAGATATATACCCAAGAATAAATGTATTCCACGACCCACCTTCCAACGAAAATGATTACTTAACATTGGTAATATTTTCAAAAAACTTCTCCAAATAATTGAAGCACTACCACAATTCAACTTCAGCTTACAAAACCATTGATAAAGAGAAAAAAAACTTGATATATTTTGATTTAATCACCTTATTCCACAATAATTTGTGAAAAAATCTCTCCAACAACTTTTAGCACATTGTTCTTTACTAAAACATAACAGATTCTTGAGCCCCCATCCTCCCAAATGCTTAGGTTGAGCAATACTTTCCCATGATGAAAGATGAAATTTTTATCTATCCAAGCTTCTAGCCCATAGAAACTAAAAAATCCTTCTTCTAATTTATGAGTTGACATAGACTAGAATTAGAATCAATGAAAACAAATAAACCGATATACTTTGCAAAACAACATTAGCCAATACAAGTCTACCACCTAAGGAAATCCATATAAAGGCCCAACAATTAATCCTTTTTCTCCACTTTTTTAATTAACCAGGTCCAATCCACCGTCAAATATGAATTTGTATTGAGTTGATATCCAAGGTATCTGAAACCTTCATCAATCGAGGTCATCTTGAAAGGAAATAAATCTGAAATTTGTTGACATAAGGATTCATCAACACAACGAAAAGATAAGTGAGACTTATAATCACTTATCAACATCCCCATAGCCTTATAGAAGGAGGTAAAAATGTCATTATAATTATACCACTCTTCAAATGGGCCCTGGCCAAAGATTAATATATCTTATCAACAAACAACATATGAGTAACATACAAAGAGGGAGACACTTTCAAACCTTTAATCTTTTTCTCCTTTTTAGCCACATAAATAAATCTGCTAAGCCATTCAATCACTAGCAGAAAAATTAATGGTGATAATAGTTAACCCTGTCTCAGTCCCCTACTGCTATCAAAGAAAGAAGTAGGAGATCCGTTAACCAATATTCTAAAGTTTGTTGAAGAAATGCATCCCATAATCCACCTGCTCACTTCATAAGGAAGACCAATTTGTAGTAGAATGAAACAAAGGAATGGCCAATCCACCCTATCATAAGCTTTGACCAAATCAACCTTCAGTATGAAAGCTTGTAACTTCTTGATATTTCCTGAATGAAGACATTCCTGTGTTATACTCACTGCATCCAATATTTTCCTATTAGGAAAAAACCAAACTGTTCTTATGAGATACATCTTCCCAGTATAGGTCTAATCCTATTTGCAATAATTTTGTAAATGAGGTTGCATAATGATATAGGACTATAGTCATTAAAAGTCTTTGACTTGTCAACCTTTCGAATAAGGACAAGATAAGTAGAGTTCATCCCATTTGGTATCTGTCAAGTTCTCCTATATTCATTAATCACCATAGTAAGCTCCTTCCCAAATAGATTAAGGAAATGGACAAAGAATTTGACCGACCAACCATCGGGACCAAGACTTTTTGCTTTTGCAAATTGAGACAAAACCCCTTTGACTTCTTCCAGCTCAACTTCCTTACCAATATTTTGACCTACTTCTTAACTAAAGAATCTAGGATAATTCCTCAAGATTAAAAAATTGATGTTCCAAATTGGACCTCTCTTCTTGCATGTAAAGGTATTTGAAGAAACTCATTGCTTCCTCTTTTATAATCTTATAATCATTTATAAATTCTCCATTTTCATCCTTTAGTTCCCAAATAGAATTAGTAACTCTCATTTGATTTGCAAATCTGTGAAAAAACTTAGTATTGTTGTCCCAAGCTTCCAACCATACAACCTTGCTCTTAAGTCTCAACTACTCTTCCTCCTGTCTACGAATTTTAGTTCAGTGAGCTTGTAGTTGTAACAATATCTCCTTCCTATTTATTGAGAAGTAATCCTCATCCACCTCACTCATTAATGAACCAATTTCCAATTCAATCATTTCTAAATCCTTCAAATTATTTTCCTTCTTCTCTTTTTTCCATCTTATGACTTCTTTTCTAAGTATGGAAAGCTTCTTCATAAATAAACCTGTAGGAGGCATATGGACATAATTTGAAAACTCCTTCCATTTCTCAATTACCAACTTACAAAAGTTTGACTCCTCCAACCAACAATGATTAAATTTGAAGGGATAAAGAGTCAAACTTTATGACAATCCAACTCTAGAACTACCGACTTATGATCTGATACGCCTGTAGAAATCGACCGAGAGCTATACCTCCCCAACAAGCTACATAAATGATTAACCATTAGAACCTATCAAGTCTTTTTGCAATACCCGCTGAGCCAGAGCTGCGATTTCACCATGCCAGGGTACCAATGAGTTTGGCATGATATCAATTAAACCCAAACTTTCAAAAAGAGAGTTAAAATAACCCGAAAGAGGGTCATTAGCATTCCCAGCACCCCATTCTTTTGATGTAGGTAAAGTAAGGTTTATATCACCTCCTAAAAGCAAGCCCTAATATTGAAGGTTCCCTTCCTTGCAAACCTCCTCCCCAAACTCTATTTCATGATTATAAGATCCATAGACATTCATAATTCTAACAATAGATTCAATCCCCTTAAGTTTACCCTCTATCATAATCCCTATAGCAGTTGAGAAGGATTTGAAATTAGAAACATTCGGATCCCAAGCCAATAGTAGTTTGTCTCACATCCCTGAAGCATCCAAAGAACAACATTTCGAGGAGGGTTTTATTTTTCATAAAAATTCACACACAACTATAGCAGATCAAATAATCTCCTGTGGTAAAACCACCAACATATTGACCATCTCCATTAACCTATTATTAGATGTTAAGTTTTTAATTGTTATACTAGATCTTTATACTTTTAACATCATAACCATATACAATAGGATCACTGAAAGCAAGACAAGCACAACATGACAAGGTACACAATAAATTACCCTTGGAAACCCAAAAGGGAAAAACCCAACAAAACTTCCTCAATATAGATTACCAGAATGTAATGACCAAAGAACAAGGTCTCATCAAGTGAGAGACCAAACCCCAAGCATAAGAGCTAAAACACCAAAGACACTGGTCCTCCTTCTTCTATGTCTCTCCTTATTTCTCTCTCTTGTGCAATACAATTGTGTGTGAGTGTGTACAAATGAGGGAGGGAACCTCCCTATTTATAGTAAACTTCCCAACTAACTTTTACCCTAACTGGGTCGACCTATCTAACTAACAGGGCTGACCTGCCTAGGTAAACTTCACAATAATAATTATATTCTTCTTTTTTTGGGTGTTATTGACCTGACTTACAACTAAGGGTATACCCCATGAATTTTACATGACCTTTTACATCAATAACATCTACCGAAGGAGCATTAATAATAATGTGAAGTACAAGTAAAATATTATTCGAAGTTGCATTATTTCAACACCCCCCCTTAACAAGAACGGTATTCTACTGACAACAACAACAAAAACTGGTGTGGATCGACACAACATCATCAGAAGGGGAGAGGAGGCATCATCAACATCATTGTTTGCAACATCGTATGGTTCATCTATAGATCATCGGAAGTTTTGAACAACATCATAATCTTCAACACAGAGCTGGAGTATCAACATATTCAGTACAGAGCTGAAGTATTATCATCAATATCTTCATTACAGAGCTAAAGTATCATCATCTACATCTTTCGTACAGAGCTGAAGTATCATCATCTACATCTTCAGTATAGAGCTAAAGTATCATCATCAACATCTTTAGTGCAGAGCTAAAGTATCATCATCAACATATTCATTATAGAGCTGAAGTATCATCAATTGTAACATGGAACTTGGGCATCATCATATGCAGTAACATCATCAACAACATGGAGTTGGAGCATCATCATCTGCAACATGGAACTGGAGCATGATCTGCATCATGGAGCTTGAGCATCATCATCATCTTCTGGAACATCATCATATAAAGCATGGAACTAAAACATCATCATCTGCGGTATGGAACTAGAGCATCATCTCAACTGGAGCTCGATCATCATCATCATCTGCTGGAACATCATCATCATCTGCATAAAAAGTGATACATCACTAACATCAACATCACAAGGTTGGATCATCACCATAGGGATGCAATAACAACACAAGGTTGGCTCATCAACATAAATATGGAATAACAACAACAACATGTGCCATCATCAACAACAAATCAAGGATGGAGAAACATCATCTAAGTCAGGTATAACAACAACCAACAAGATCATTCCTTTTGTAATTACAGGATCATGGACAACACACTAATGATACTAAGACAATCCTTCCTTTCAGAATTATGAGATCAAGTCTTTGCGGAGCTACCAATACTAATCACAACTCAAACATACATGCACATGACGATCCTTCCTTTCAGAATTAGGGGATCAAGTCCACTACTGACATCCTGGATGATCCTTCCTTTCAGAAATTATGGGATCAAGTCCACTTACTAACATTTTGGATGATCCTTCCTTTTGGAATTACGGGATCAAGTCCACTATTATCATTATGGACGATCCTTCCTTTTGGAATTACGGGATCAAGTCCACTACTATCATCAATATTTAATATGATCCTTCATTTCGGAATTACGGGATCAAGTCTAAGGATGATTAGTCCTTCCACATCAAAATTTTAGATGATCATTCCTTTCAGAATTATGAGATCAAGTCTACGGATGGTTATTCCTTCCACATAAATATTTAAGATAATCATGCCTTTCAGAATTACGGGATCAAGTATAAGGATGGTTAGTCCTTCTACATAAACATTTAAGACGATCCTTCCTTTTGGAATTATGGGATCAAGTCTAAGGATGGTTAGTCCTTCCACATCAACATTTAAGACGATCCTTCCTTTCGGAATTATGGGATCAAGTCTAAGGATGGTTAGTCCTTCCATGACATTTAATATGATCCTTCCTTTCGAAATTACGAGATCAAGTCTAAGGATGATTAGTTCTTCCACAACATTTAAGACGATCCTTCCTTTCAGAATTACGGGATCAAGTCTAAGGATGATTAGTCCTAACTTCAACATCTTGGATGATCCTTCCTTTTGGAATTACGAGATCCAGTCCAATAAGATCAACATTTAAGATGATCCTTCCTTTTGGAATTACGAGATCAAGTCTTAGGATGATCAATCCCAACTTCATCATCTCGGACAATCCTTCCTTTCAAAATTACGGGATCCATTCCAACATCATAAACATTTAATACGATCTTACCTTTTGGAATTATGTGATAAAGTCTAAGGATGATCAATCCCAACTTCATCATCTTGGCCAATCCTTCCTTTTGAAATTATGGGATCCAGTCCAACAAGATCAACATTTAAGACGATCCTTCCTTCCGAAATTACGGGATCAAGTCTAAGGATGATCAATCCCAACTTCATCATCTTGGACAATCCTTCCTTTCGAAATTATGATCCAATCCAACAAGATCAACATTTAAGACGATCCTTCCTTTCAAAATTACGGGATCAAGTCTATAGATGTTTAATACCAACCGAGCTACCTGCCGTGATCAAGATTCCATAGTATCAATACTACTACTACTTTCGAGGGAAGCCCTTACGGAAAACACCAATCTTGTCTCAGAAGTGTTTAAATTTCACACGAGACAAAGGTTTAGTCAACACATTTGCAACCTACGCATATGTGCTCACATATTGGAGCTTTATAGCTCCCTTCTGCACCATGTCATGAATGTAGAAGTATTGTATTTCTATGTGCTTTGTCTTATCATGGAACACAAGGTTCTATGTCATCTTCATCCAACTTTGGTTATCACATAGAATCATGGTAGCATCCATCTCCAGATCGAATATATCAGATAACAACTTCCAAAGCCATATGGATTAACAAATGGCGGAACAAGCTGCAATATATTTCACTTATGCAGTGCTGAGAGAAACACTAGACTACTTCCTGCTTAGCCATGAGATCATGGCTGACCCCAGACTAAAACATCCTCCTGAAGTGCTCTTTCTATCTCAGACACTTCCTGCCCAATCTGAATCTGTATAACCATACAATGTGAAGTCATGATCTCTAGTATAACTGAGACCATAGTCTATCGTACCTTTTAGGTACCTCATCACATGTTTTCCAGCTATCAAGTGAACATGTCTGGGTTCAACCATATACCGTCTCAAGGTGTTCACAACAAAGCATATATATGGTCGGGTATTCATCAGATACATCAATGAACCAATAATCTATCTGAATAGTGTCACATCCACTAATTCTGACGAAGCATTAGCTAACAACTTCAAGTGTGTATCCATGGGTGTGGCCATGGCTTTACATTCCAACATATCAAACCTTTTTAGGATTTCTATTGCATACTAACTTTGGTTAGGGAGTATTTCTTCGGGGCTCTTCCATACTTCAAGACCAAAAATGGTGTATCAAGACAAGGTATTTCATCTCGAATTCTGCAGTGAGCACCTTCTTCATTTTTTCTTATGAGCTTCTCATCACATGTCAAGAACAAATCATTTATCCTGTCGTACCATGTCCTGGGTAGCTGCCTAAAAATTCACCACATATGCTTCCTCTCTATGAGGGGAGACATTTGTTATCACTCTAAGTACACCCATAAAATACCGAGGCAAATTACCATTGCCACAGATGTCTCTCAATCTGCGCTATAATGACTCCCCCTAAGCAGATATTTTCTTCTCCCTCCTGTAACTGAGCACTATCCTTCCTCTACATCTTGTATTTTTTGCATCAGAATATTCAATAATAGAGTGATTGGTAGCCATCTTTGCTTGTTGATCTTTTGTGTATCCATCTATGTCATCTTGGAAGGTCACTGGATACCAAGATCTTGAATTTTGTTTGCAAGTTCCTCTTGAAACCATCTACGAGTTTCTCATCTTCAATGTTGTCGCAAAGGTTGATATCTCACCAGTCTAGGTGGTATTCAAGATAATCATGTAAATTTCTATCATGGGTGTCTTCTGAGCCCATACAAAGCCTTCTTCAATCTACACATGTGGTTCCCTATTTAGGGAGTCTCTGCAGGTTGCTCGATATGCACTCCTTCTTCGATTACACTATCAAGTTTCTAGAGCAACATCTCATCATAGTCGACTCTCTATATCTTGAGAGAAACCTTGCTTTGTACATTGTCACTTGTTCTTCGGAACAAGTTTCGTCCTTCTTCTCTTGTAGGCGATTATACACGATCCTTCCTACAAGTCAAATTTAGTTGCATGATTAGATACACTTCATAGTATGACAAGGACATAGGTCACACAATCATGCAACTATATTAACTAATGCTTCAACACAACATTCATCTATATCTCGCATCCGTATGGTAACTTTCTAGATGTCTGCCATCGCTACCAAAACATAGTTAAGAGTGTGCACTTCTCTCATAATGTCAGCAAAGAGGTTTCATTCTAGATGAGCAACAATGGAGTGTTGTGCGGTACCATAGGATACCTACCCATCACATGCATATTATTAGTATACTGTTCATTAATGCAAACACTCTACCATGCATGATCTTAGGAACATAAATGTGTACACAACTAAGCAACATCAATAAAAATTAAAATACTTAGCTTTGATTGTATGTTGGGTAGACTCCCCCTTGATCTTTTCTTCCTATACAACATGATCTTCTTCAATTTGAAACATCGACCTTGATATTCATATCTTCTAGATGCACTAGATCCTCTTGGATCTTGTATTTGGATAATATCTATTGGTATTCATGTATGGACAATTATTCATCTTTGGATTCCAAATTGTAGGAGCTTCTCCTACCCTGATCTTATCAATAAGAGTGCTTCAACTTGATGCTTGCCTCAATGCTTTTCTGGAAATTTGCTTCTTGTTGATGTTGGATTTGATAGAGAAACCTTAATTTTTCAACTTTGGAATCTTGCAAAACTAATTGGAGAGAAAGTTGCACCTCCCCAATGCGAGTTGAGAAATGTACTCCTTTTCCCAAATCTGTGGACATAACTGCAAAATAACTAATGCCCTAGTTTTTCCTCACAACATTGATAGGACCAAAAATGGAAATTCTCAAAATTGAGTTATGCTTCCACATAAAGATGCACCCTCCTAGGGCGAGTTAGATGATTCTCCTTTTCCAGCTGATTTGTGGAGGAAGTGTCCAGAACAGGAAGCCCTAGTTTCTGCAATTTCTTCTACAGAATGATCCGATCTTTATTCTGCTGTATCTTCGAACTTTCAGCACCTCAAGGTTTGAAACTTCGTCCTAAGGTATCTTGATCTGTCTTGTTTCCAACCCCATAGGTTAGAGCAGTATTTGATTTTCCAAGTGGAACTTATGCTATATATTATAATGTTTTTTTGACGTATTTCTAGAAGAGTTGCCTTGACTACCACCTAAGTGGGAGTTAGAGTTGACAATTGAACTTAGACTAGGAATTGAGTATATCATAAAGGCTCCTTATAGTATGGAAACCCATAATTACAAGAGTTTTAGATGTATCTTCACGGATTTCTAGACTTGGAGATTTAACTAGTTTCCTTGTATGATAACCTTGGTTGGTGTAAGGAAGCAAAATACCAAGCTTTATGTTTGAATTTTGCCTCATGAGATATGTTAAAAGTATACAAATATAACAAATGCATCTCTTCATCAATTTATAAGAATTTGAAGAGAAATCATCCTTACAACAATAATATTTGACCATGTAGCACCAGGATGTGTTTGGATGCACTGGCATGCATACCCTTCTTTATACATTTGTATGGAATGTGGGCATCTAGACTGGGTAGATACTTAGGTCATACAATTATTTGTAGCACATGTAGGAAGACACATTCTACACTATCAATTTAAAAATCAAAAGAGAAATATTAAATATTAAATATGGCATAGCTTGTTGCTAATATGAGTTTTGTAACAAGGCCCTAAACCTAACCATATAAAACTTGGATTTTTTTTTTAAATCCTTTAAACTTATGGGTGTTTTTACTTGAAAAGGGAATTATAGTGGATAGTTTATAGCATTGATAATTTTCTTCAACATTGTGCATCATCTCAACTGTGAGAAAATAGTCAGTTTCCCAACTCAAGTTCAAGTATTATCCTTTTATAAATTTCAATATATTTTTTGTGAGGCAATTATAATTTTTGCTACCTTTGTTCTAACTCAATGACATTTTAAGTAACATAACTCATGCAATATTGGCCTTAATTTAGAGGGTGAAGTGCTTTATGGAAGAAAGAAACTAGTGTAGGGACATATTGATGGGATAGACTAGGTAAAAGAGATAAGTAAATATGCAATAAAAAATGGAAAATGTGGGATATGATGCATTCTTTTTTAAATGTAGGGTGGCTCTTAGAGTTCTCTTTTGTTAATAATGACTAATAATTCATGGGAATCTTGATATTCTTAAAGGAGTGTATGCAGTAATTGGAAAAAATATAAAAAATAACAATGGATTGCATGCACCTTTGTGTTTATAGTATTTGAAAAAAATATAAAAGATAACAATGGATTGCATTCACCTTGGATCTTCTAGAGAAATTGAATGCTTTCTGTTGGTAAGAAAAATGCTTAGTACCCAATACTTCATTAAATATCTTTCCTTGTTAATGAGGATTTATCTATACAATTAAAGAATTTTCAGTCCAAACACTTTGCAAGATAGGTATGCCCATCTCCATTTGTGGATGCCTATGTAGGTCTCAAACAAGGACCTTCACATTATTATAATGACTCTCTTGTGCATGAGGCTAGTTTAATCAAGATTGGCTTATCTAACCATTCTTCCTATTAATAGTTCCATTTGCTTAGGTATACTTTCACTTCAAAATTACATAGAGTTGGCATTTCAATTATTTTTTTAGTAGAATAGGTTAATGGAAAATAAATAAATGCAGTTAAAGGTTGAATTATAGCAATATCGAATTGTTCAACAAGCTTACATTAACAAACTATAATGGCATTGTTAGTTTACGATGTGTACTATTTATGACTTTTCAAGTTGTTTAATATAGAATAAATAAAACCTCATAGTTGGATCCTAAACAAGCAAAAGTAGGTGTAATATCATTCTATAATGAACTTATAGCTCCACTCAACACTCTGGTCAAATCTCAAATAACACTACAAAATTGGAGGATGTAAGCTATCTTATGTTGAGTTTAATAAGAAATGGTCATTTGATTTCATAACAAACAAATTTCAAAAAAAATATGGTTTAAAGATTATGAGTTATTCAGTCTTTCTTATATATATACTAGCACAACCACTTAACTTGTGGCGGGTGAACACCGATAGGTCACAAGTTAAGTGTTACTAATAAGTTATCAGTTACTTGTTCTGGTCTTATTCTAGTTAAATGGGTTCTCTCTCACAAACTTCCAGTTATCCACCCATCAACTAAGAGTTAGCCATGCATCATGCATCAAATATTTTTTATATTATTTTTTTTAATGTTTGTTTTAAATTTGTAATGACTACCATAGAATCAATCTGGACAGTACACTTGTCTCATACTCATGAAATCTAGAAAAAACATAGATGCTTGTCCACCCCAAAATCTCAAATAAAAACACCTATCAGTGTAATAAAAATATATAATTTAATATTAAACAAATTATCGGTAAATGTTGTTATATTTTACAAATTTATTTCATTTAGAAGTTAATAATAAAATAATAGACTATTATATAAGTTGTATATCTAATAAATTGTAATCTAATGATTGGATAAAAATAGAAATAGAATGGATGTTTCTTTGTAAAATATGTATATAAGTGTTAAATATGATTCTTATATTATTTATATGATGTTGTTATTTACATTATTTATATGATTACAGTTCAAGTGATTTGAATAAACAACATTGAAGAATTAAAGTATGCTCATTATTATAAGTATATTTGATTTAACACGAATTTAAGAACATTAGGATTTATGCTTAAGTAACTAGTAAATCTAGAACATTAGAGAGAGTTCATGTGTTTTGTAATCATGATCTCTAATAGAAAAGCTATGATATTCATGTCAAATATGATGTTTCTTGTAATAATGGTTGCGTTATGGATGAGTCTCAATATGGTGCCCTTTCAATTTCCATGAAAACCATGTTCTCCATGTCCTCAATTTCCTTCGAGAAACAATTTTTGTTACTTGAATAGAGGTACCAATCAAGTTATATATGAGGTCATTTGCAACATAACGTGAATTTCTCTAATCTCATTATTATCTTCAAATTTTAAACCCTGATATTTTGAATTGGAAATGCCTTTTAGCTTGGTTATGTTGTATATTCTTTGAATATTCGCCCATATTTTGAATTTTTTTTTTGTCAAAGATGAGTTCTTCCAATATATTATCAACCTTCATGGCCTCCCTTCTTATCTCTTTTTTCCACTATTTACATGCCCAATTATCCTTGATTGTCTTGTTTCAATCCTATATTTTCAATTTCCCAAGATTAATCATGTCCCTTAGAGCAATAAAAAGGTGATTTGTTAATTATTTTGCAGTACTGTTACTCTATTAAGATTTACTTATGAACTCTGATTTGATGCTACCGTAACCACATATATTTTGTGATTAATGCAAGCTTGAGTATGAGACATCGTGCTCTTTCTATTAATGTGAGATAGCTTAGTTAAAGCTCACCTACCAAGCACGAGGGCCCACTGAACTAGAATAGTGAAGCTTCTGTACCTTTTATCTAGTTAGACTTTTGTAGTATAACTGTGTTTCATTACTGTTCACTGTATCAATTCTAGTCTTATGCATGTTTATTTAACTCACTGTGTATTAGCATCACAGATCTACGTCTAAATGTGTTCTTAATTGCTTATTTCATTATTTGTTTATACTCACTTGTACACACTAGCATATTCTCATTTGAGGTCCTATGTTTCTATACATCATTGCTCTGCATTAATATTTGTTCTTGTATACATTTTAAGCATTTGTGTTTGTTGTCCATCTTTAGATATCAAGAAAAATATTAAATAAAAGAATTATATAATATCTTAATTGGTATTCTAAAAGAATTATATAATATCTTAATTGGTATTCTAGGAGAAGCAATTTAATTTCAATTTCTATCATAGGTAGCGTGAACCATTTAGGTTTACACCAATTTTGTATTTATTCGTTTTACATCACTGTAGGTAGTAACCCTTTCTCTATAGAGTAAGTCTTAAAGGCATATATGAGTTTTGACCCATCTTCTTGCATCAAAAAGTTGTTGGGTCCTTTGATTTGTGTTTATCATAGATAGAAACTACCACTTAATTAAATTTACACAGTATATGAACGCTTGTCGTAGATAAGTGGTTACTTTCGCTTTTGCATAATAGCTTGTATTTATAACCTGTAGATATCACACACAATAACTGGTTTGGGATTGGTAGAAAGCATTTAATAGGAAGTTTGAATTTTCATGTTTTAAATATATCAACATTATTTTGATACTTAAGGTTTGTTATCATAGCTAGTGTTTTATGTTGACCTATTGAAATAGTACATTAGGTTTGTTGAGTAGTTTATAATAATAGAGATCAAAGTTAACTAAGGCTCAAGCACACTATTTTATTCAAGTACATAATCTTATTCTCATTAAAATCAAAATACCGTACTTCACCATTAATCAAGATAAGACTCAGAGTGAGATCCAATAATAGACATTTCAATCTTCTTTTGGTTTTCAAAAATTAGAAGCATTGTTTTAGCAATTATGTTCATATTACTCCGAGTTAGGTTTTAACATCTACATTAGATTACTTGTCTTTTTTGAAAGCTCTGTTAATTTTGTAATTGTATACTATTCAGTTAGATCGAGTTTAGAATTAGATTTGGAATCTTTAATAATTGTCCTAAATACTTTGTTTTCATATATCAAATTATTAAAAGTAGAACAAAGAGCATAACCAAAACTTCATTGCAAAGAATATATGATCATTTTCTTGTTATATAATGGAGAATTGTGTTACACTGAATTGCAATTAAAAAAATCATAACCTGAGGTCTGAGTAGATTAAATGTCTTATTTGTAACACAAAGTTTCGAGACATTGATTCCATTGAAGAGTATGTAAAGAGGGTTCTGGATTAGTTTTTGAAATAAATTTCTTGCATTAACAACTTTAGGTTTAGACTTAGCATTTGTTATAATTACTATTTCACTTTCAGTACTAATTCTCTGTATTATATTTCTATATAAGTTTTAGTACGCATTAATGTACTCAGTTCTATTTAGTTTATTACTAAGTAGATTAATGTGATAGGAGTCTGTACTCTTTAGATTCGTGTTTCAATACTTCCAGTTTCTTGTACTTGATAAATTAAGTAGTTTTCTGCATGAGAAAGGTATCATTTCACTTTCAACATTATTTTCTAAGTTAATTTGAGTGTGTTGATATTTAGTTTTTAGTATTTGATCATAACAAAGCTTGATCTAGTAACTTTCATAGTGTGTTTTAGGGCATAACCCTTCTATCATAGCTTTAAGACTTTGACAAATTAAGAATACATATATCATTAGCTTATAGTAGTTGTCATATGATAGACTTTATTTTACTGTACATACACTGTTTGCAACTCACTATATTCTAAGTATTAGTTTGATAACAAGATGAATAAGGTTCATTATTGAAACGTATACTAAATGATTGTGTTATGGATGGGTCTCACATATGGCGCCCTTTCAATTTCCATGAAAACCATGTTCTCAATTTCCTTTGATAATTGTTTTTGGTTACATGAATATAGGTACCAATCAGGTTATATATGAGCTCATATGCAACATAACGTGAATTTCTCTAATCTCATTATTATCCTCAAATTTTTATATGATATCTTGAATTGGAAATTCCTTTTAGCTTTGTTTTGTTGTATATTTTTTGAATATTCTCCCAGATCTGGAATCTGCCTGTCAAAGATCTATTCTTCCAATATACTAACATCCTAAACATATTATTTCCCACTTAAAAACAACTTGTTAGGTTATGAGCTCTTTCTCATTGTTTCCTTGAATTCATCAAGCTTATTAAAATGGATTGATTTTCCTTTATCATTGGATTTATGAATGCTATATATATTTGTTTTATTTTGCATCCAATCAATCAGTCATATAATATTTATTCATGAGAAATATGCATTAGAGAAGCCATATTTATATTCAATATTAGATTATTGTTGGAGAGCTATTGGACTAAGTTAGTCTTAGATAAGGGTTGACTGGTGCGATTCTATGGATAAATCAGGGGTGCTTAAGCTTTATATAACTTGAAATCTTCCCTCAATCTCATCATACGATATAATTTTATCTTTATGACTACGTAGATATTGATACATATATTCTTTGAATTCACTAGATGCATAAAAGACATATAACTCTCAATGATAAATAATAATAACAATAATTACTGAGTGCTAATACGTCACATAATTTTCTTCATTAAATATCCAAATTTAATGGGACTATTAATCTTAGCCTTTTTCCTTTATTTGGGTGAGTGCATATGATCTTATTGTATAATGATTTCATGGTATGATTTGATGGCATGTGATACTTAGTTATGATATATCATGATAGCATTTCATGGCCGATGATATTTAGTAATATTATTTTGTAATAGCAATTCATGAGGATGGCATGCAATACTAAGCATATGATTCTTACTTATTTCATGCTGCTATGACGTGTGATTCTAGCTTATAATGTTTATTTATTTCATGATGGTATTTCATAAGGATATTCAATGTGGTACTTTATTGCATAATATATTGTTAATTAATGATGATTTTTCATGACATATTAGTTCAGTAAGATACTTAATGATTCCATGATGGTATCCTAGGTTGTTATTTTATGATGTAATCACATAGCATATGATATTCGATATAGTATCAAGGTTGGACCATATTGGGAGTTCTTGTACGGAAATTTGCTTGGAATTCAAAATTTGGAAAATATTCAACATAGTATAGATACGGTAAGGTAAAGTTGACAAAATACTTAAATACATTTACAGATTTTATATTTTAAAAAATTACTGAATGTTAATTTAAAATTTTCTTGTTAATATAAACGTTAAATTTTATCTAGAACTACTTTTTCCGTACATTCTTTCTCTTATAAATAAATATAAACTCAAATTGCATAAAACATGAATTTTCAAAACAAAACAAAGTAAAATCTAGACATATAAAAACTCATGAATCATTTTAAACAAACTTGTGACTATTAAAGCAATTTTCCCATACTTATTACTTAATTAACATTAAAATTAAAAATGTGCAATGAGGCTATGAGCCTATACTTACCTATTAAACTCTATTTTCACATTGTTATATCCTATGTTATGTTTCAAATTTGAGATATGTTGGAATCTATTTACAATAAAGAATTAATATTACGTCAAATCTTTGAATGGCCATGCATGTTTTTAAATTTAAAAAATGTATTTTTTGTACTTATAATATATCTATTTCCATAATTTAGTTGTACTAGAATTTTTATTTATGTTTTTTTTTCTTCCCTGTATCAAATCGTATTCATATTCGTATTCAAACTTGAATATTGTTACTATGGTATTCAATAAAATGCTTAATTAGAACTTAGTAATGGAGCATAGTATTCAATGATGAGGGCTTAAGATGTATTCTATTGCAAAATGTTAACTTGTGGAAAGACATTCTTTGTGATCACATATGATAACCACTTATAGTGCTTTATTATTTATAAAATATTTCATGATATCTTAATATCTTAAGGAAATAACTACTAGTCATTGTTCACTTGTGGTGAGTGGGAGTTGTTTTGGGTGATCCATTCAAAGAGCCTAAAGAGGCTAATCATTATAGAATTCTATTGGGGGCATAACCATGAATGAGAATTCTACTACAAATACCTTATGGGATAGGGTACACACTCAACAATCAACACTATCCTAGTGGTTCTTTTAGACTCTTTGGAAGTCCCAAGAGGGGAGGTATAAGGAGGAACTTCTGATTCCCAAGGTTGGTGCCTTAAGGGTGCATGAGGAGGGATTATAGTACAACCTTTTGATATTTCTTGGGTATAATGATCCCAATGTCAAGATCAATGTATCGATAACCATATGTTGGTTAGTTTTGATGGGGTCCATATTCTAGTTAATTCCAATGAGGTCGCACATTTACCAGAAGTTGGGAGTGTTGGGTATGATTGTCATTGATGTCAAATAAGTTCATTAATAACAAAAGAAAAAGGAAAACAAGTCAAACATGCTCAATGTTGGTGTATACTTATTGTATTATAGTCGAAGTAAAAACTCAGTCGAAGTCGAAGTCAATCGTCAGTCGCAGTCGAAGTTGTCGACCATTGTCAGTCGAAATCAGCCTCTTGTCGACCATTTCCAGTTGGAGTCGAAGTTGTTGACCATTGCCAGTCGAAGTCGACCTCTTGTTGACCATTTCCAGTCGAAGTCGAAGTTGATCTCTTGTCGACCATTGACAGTAGAAATTGACTGTGTGTCATTCTTAGTTGAGTCGAAATTGGAGTAAAAAATATCAGAACTAGAGTCTCGAATCAGAGTCAGAGTTTGACATTGAATTAGCAAGTCAGAGTCGACAGTGTGTAGTTCAACATCAGAATCGATAAATCTCAGAATTGACGGAGTTCAGTTCATCGGAATTGACAAAGTCAAATTCGAAGTCAAAGTCGGAACGATGGATTTAGAAACGCTGGAATACACAGTATATTTTTATAGTTTACTTTCAACATCAGAATCGATCAATTGGATTCAGAATTGATGACATACTGTATATCAAAAGATACGAAGGGTGGGAAGTTAACCGGTCTAAATCGATATCATGAAGTTGAGATATGTCATAATCATATTGTTAAAACTCACAAGTTTAAACATACAAGGTAATTGTAAATTAGTTTTATTTGTAAAAGGCCACGATGAAGAGTTGTGACTATTATGCAAAGAGGCACGATTTAATGTATATAAACAAAGATTTAGTCATTCAAATAAAGTGTCTTTGTACACACAAAAATTTTAAAATATAAAGTGCACATAAAATAGAGAATGCATAATTTCTTAAGGGAGGTTAGGAGGTGCAAGGGTAGGCTACAAAAGCCTATAGGAAGTCAAATCTTCCTTCCAATCAAAGCTTCCTTCCAGTCAAAGCTGATAAATAGGGTGTCAGTGCATCCTTCAGTTGAAGCTAAAAATATGGGGTGTCGGTGCATATTTCAGTTGTAGCTGAAAATCTGGGTGTTATAGCTAATTTTACCACACTTGGTAGATCATGTTTTTATGGCCTTCCCTGTCCCTATGCAGAATCCTTGGACCCCCTTTGATAAAAAAAAAACTTTGATGCTCCAAAAAATACCTTAAAAAGTCATGTTTAATGGTATACGTGGGTCACTAGCTTATAGACCACATGTACACGCAGCTTTTTCCACTATGACCTGCGTACATTGGGAAATGTGCTCAAAAATAAAATATTTGGAGTTTTACTCATTTAGTCACGAATAACTTGACTATTGGCCTTCCATATGCCTAGAAATGCTCTGACTCCACCCTTCACTTCCTATTGAAGGGCTATATATTGAGCTACTTGGATGCATTAAAGGAGGGGCACTTGTGAGAGCAAAGAAACTCTAGTGGATTTGTGCCCCATTCTTACGTACTTGAGTTTGCATCCCTTTATCCTTTGAGCAGCTATTGATGCTCTTCCCAAGCTTTTCATTGTCTTGTGAGCTTGCCATTGGTATGGAGGATTGAAGTGGTGGAGGTCCAGGTGGAGGACTCGGTTTCTCCATTTTGACGAGGTGCCGAAAGAGTTTGGCACTTATATTTATGTTTATAATTAATAGAAATATCCACTTCTCGTTCATTTTATTTGTGTAACTATGAATATTCTTGTCCATGGATGTAGTTTCTTTGATTATATATATTGGATTGATATATGCTAGAGTAGGTTCTAATGCTTAACATCTATCATGCTTGAATATTTCGTTGTTGTTGAGAATGGAATGTAGGTGCAAGTATGGTTTAAAGCTCAACGGGGATCTACTATTAATGTCCGGAACAAGGTACGCTTCTCATCCCTTAGTGTTATACTTGTTTATCTCTTTAGCATATTTGAAGTGGAATGATTTATGGTGTCATACTATCTGTTGTGGTATACCCCAAGCCATAGGAATTTTTCCTCGTAACAGAATTGACGACTCCACTGGTTGCTCGAGTCACCCAACATTATTCTATTGTCAAGGACTTGGGTCAGACTCCCTATGCGATGTCAGCCCTTGAAGTCCTTCATACTTTCCCTGTGTAGAGGAGAGGTCTGTTGTCTGCGCTTGGATTGTTGATTCTAATCCTTCCACTACATTTAGATTTGATACCTGTTATAGTTGCTTTTACCACACATGGTAGGTCACACCTTTATGGACTTCCATGTCCCTCTGCAGACTCCCTAGACCCCCCTTGCTCAAGTTATACTTTGATTAACCAAGAAAGTACCTAAAAAGCACCTGTTTATGTATATACATGACTTTTAAACCAATACCCACGTGTACACGCAAATTTTGAGACAATACCCACCTACATCGTGAAATGTGCATAAAAACAAAAAGATTTGGAGTTTTCCTAACAGAGTCTCAAATAACTCGACTCTTGGCCTTCCACATTCCTAGAGAATGCTCGAACTCTACCCTCCATTGCCTATTGGAGGGCTATACATTGAGCCTCTTGGATGCATTGAAGGAGGGGAATTCAGAGAGAAATGAAACTATAGTTCATTGTTGCCTCACTTGTTTATGCTTGAGTCTGCATCCCTTTGTCCCTTTGGAGCACACACTGCTACTCTTCTCAAGCTTGCCTTTGCTTTGTAAGCTTTCCATTGAGATGGAGTATTGAAGTGGTGGAGGCCCAGGTGGAGGACTCGGTTTCTCCGTTTCGATGAGGTGACGACATAGTTTGTCACTGTTCTATATCTGTTTGTTGTTAATAGAAATATCCATTTCCTGTCCAATACATGTGCATAACTATGAATATTTTGTCCATGGATGTAGTTATATTTGCTTATACATGATGGTTTATATATGCTAGAGTACGCCTAACACTTTGATATATAACATGCTTGTCTTGCTTGCTGTTGTTGAGAGCGAATTGTGAATGCAAGCGTGTTGGAAAAGCTCATCGGGGATCTACATCAACCGTCCGGAATAAGGTATGCTTCATATCCCTTAGTGTTAGATGCATTTATTTCTCTTACATATTGGAATGGATTGATTTCTGGTGTCATTCAGTATGTTGTTTTCTACCCCAAGCCATAAGAATTTTCTCTCTGTAACAATAACCATGAGGTCCATCCTCGCTTGCCTTATCACATGGATTTCTTAGTCCATGTGGAGTGTATGAATAACACGATCACACTCACAGTTCTTGATGAAGGAGTTGTGGCCTCCATGATGTCTCTCGCTTGTTGGAAGGGCCTGGGCTCACCCGCATTGTCGAAATCCATGACCATATTGACTGCTTTTGATGGACATTCATTTCGACCACATGGTATTATTCCCTTTCTCCAAGTCTAGTTGGGAGGCAAGACTGTGTCGATCAAGGTTGACGTGGTTGATGCACCCCTTGACTACAACCTTTTACTGGGCTAGAATTGGATCTATGCTATGAAAGTTATTGTGTCTTCTTTTTTTTGTGTAATTTGCTTCCCTTTTGAGGATTGGATTGTCACGATTGACCAGATGTCGTTTGATAGTTCTAGTTCCGTTGCATTGTCAGGATCCACCATCCCGACTATTGACAATTCTCATCCTACAACTGAGAATGTTGGTGTTGGAATGTATTTGTCATTAATGGGATATTTTAATATTGCAGCACCAATTCTTGCTATTAGTTCCACTCTTGGTAGAGATTCGTCATGGCTGAGTTCGGTCCCATTTTGCACTACGTATTTGGAGGACCCTTGGACCCTTCCCTCTCCGAGCACTTTGGATGAGGATCCTAGACCTACCAAGATGGATATGTCGTTGTCTACAACAGAGGTTGATTATCAAGCTATTCTTGATCTCGTTGTAGACCTTGGTCCTTCCTCTTCGCGGACGGAGGAGGAGGATCGCTTTGCACTTCCTTCTTGGGAAGCTACGTTGTCGCGCTCACATGACTGCCTCAATGATGTTTTTACTTCAGACGAAGCAATTCTCGAGGCCATGAATGGTCCAAAACAACCTTGGGAGGAGTTTCACCATCGCTCTTACTTCCTCCCGGAGCTCGACCAGATCGAGCAAGATGACTTTAGATCAAATCTTAGCGAGAAAGTTGGTTGTCCCATGGTCCCATTAGGCACTCATGGTGTATATGCTGAAGGAAACATGGAGAACTTGTCACCTACAATTCCTATCAACATTTCTCGGGTTCCTGGAAAGATAGAAAATGTTTACAGTGGGGCAGATTGTTCTTCCGATGAATTTAAGGCGTACACTGAGATTTTTAAAGAATTTCGTGATGTTTTCACTTGGTTGCATGACGAGATGCCAGGAATAGTCCCTCGTATTGTCGAGCATGAAACTGAAACTTATCCTAATGCTAGACCTGTTCGACAATGTTTATGCACGATGAACACCCATAAGGCACCCACCATTAAGGATGAGATAGAGAAGCTACTCAAAGCTGGATTTATCTATCTGGTTCCCTTGACTGAATGGGTATCCAACCCCATGTGCACTAAATTTAGAGCCTTGAATAAGGCCTGTCCAAAAGATAATTTCCCCACACCATTCATAGATCAGATTTTGGATGAGTGTGCCGAAAGCGAAGTGTTTTCGTTCATGGATGATTTTTTAGGGTATAACCAAATCCAAATCAAGCCCGAGGATCAACATAAGACCGCTTTTATTTGTCCCTGGGGTACATTTACATACCGAAAAATGCCTCTCTGCCTTAAAAATGCCGAAGCTACATTTCAGCCGATAATGACCTTTACTTTTCACAACCTTAAGCGGATTATTGAAGTCTATCTTGATTATTTAGCTGCTCATTCTCGTTTGAGAGTGGATCATCCAGATCATTTGCGCTAGGTTTTTGAAAGATGTCGTCTTTATGAAATCTGGTTGAATCCTCAGAAGTGCATCTTTTGTATGAGATTGGGTCAGTTGTTGGGTTTTATTGTCTCTAAGAAGGGGATTAGGGTCGATCCTCTGAAGGTTGATGCAATATTTAGATTGTCTCTCCCACGCATGATTCAACACCTTCAAAGTCTCTAGGGGATGGCTAACTTCTTACAGATATTTGTTGTCAATTTTTCCAATATGACCAAGGGTTTTATGCGCCTTTTTGAAGAAGGATACTCATTTCATATGGGATGAGTGAGCCCAAGAGTCCTTCGATGCACTAAAGAAATCCTTGGCATCAGTCCCTGTGCTTAGTCCACCTAACTATAGTCGTGATTTCTTGTTATACGTGGCTGCATCTCAAGAGATGATTGGAATGGTTCTGGTTCAAGAGGATGATGAGCTCCAAGAGCACGTTGTCTACTATCTTAGTCAGAACCTAATTGATGCTAAACTTAGATATAGTCACGTCGAGAAGTTATCAGTTAGTCTTAGTAATCGTTCATGTGGTTCAGCGGTTGAGACATTACATCCTACTTTGCCAGACTACGGTTGTGGATCATATCAATCCATTTCAGTTTGTCTTGACAAGATGGATGATAGGGGGAAGTATAATAAATGGATTGTTATTTTGAAAGAATTTGATCTCGAGTTTGTTTCAGCAAAATCGAAGAAATCGTTAGTTTTTGCAGAGATCATTAGTTTTTGCAGAGATCATGTTGGGTCTCCCTAGTTTGGATGAAGACGAGATTCATGAAGATTCCTTTGTGGATGAGCATATATTCCTTATCTCGACTGCAGATCCTTGGTATGGTGACATCATCATATATTTACAGACTTTGAAGGTTCCTCCTCACCTCTCACGGGATGAGCGTCGATGTTTACAACATAACGCTAAAAACTACCTTATTATCGGTGACTCATTGTATTGCCGTGGGGTGGATTCCATTTTACGTCGATGTTTAACTCATGGTGAAGCCGAGAATGTGTTGAATGATTGCCACAGTGGGGCGTGTGGTGGTCATTTATCTGGGCTTGCTACAACCCAAAAAATCCTCAGTGTGAGTTATTACCGGTCATCCATCTTTAAAGATTGCGTTAACGCGGTCAAGCGGTGCCACCCTTGCTAGGTGTTTACATGAAATATGCGCTCGCATCCCGCGCCGTTACACCCTATTATCACTATCAGTCCCTTAACCAAGTGGGGAGTATACTTTATGGATTGCGGCCCAGCTTCGCCTTGGGGGCACCATCACATCATAGCGACCGTGGAATATTTTACGAAATGGGAAGAGGCTATGCCTACTATTAAATCCAGTGGTAAGACAACCGCTCACTTCGTATTCAATCAGATCATCACTCGGTTTGGTATCCCGAGAGAGCTTGTCACTAACCATGGCAGACACTTTCAAAATAAGATGATGGGCGAATTATCTTTGAAGCTGGGATATAAGCAAGAGTGCCCCTCTTTTTATTATCCTCAAGCAAATGGATAGGTTGAAGCTGTGAACAAATCCCTTAAGTCCATTATGCAAAGAACTATTAGACAAAGCAAAACCAATTGGCACACTATGCTTTACCCTACTTTGTGGGCTTACCGAACCACCAGTAAGACTTGCACCAGTTTCTCTCTATACCAGTTAGTACATGGGGTGGAGTCGATTTTTTCGATTTAATGCGAAATTCCCTCTTTGAAACTAGCCATAGATCTCTTACCAGATACTTCTAAGTTGGAAGAATGCCTGGTCCACTTAGAGCAGCGTTGGGATGCCATAGTGGATCTTGAGATTAATAAGTGTCGTGTGAAGGCTCAATATGATAAGTATGTCCATCCACATAAATTTAGTGAAGGTGACTCTGTCCTCTTGTACGACCAAGCCAGTGAAGCATTAGGGGCGGGTAAGTTCAACCTTATGTGGCATGGGCCTCACGTAGTAAAACGTGTCTTGGATAAGGATGCCTATGAGATGGAAGATTATGAAGGGACAACCTTGGTGGAGCCTAGAAATGGGATCTATTTTAAAAAATACTATTCCTAATTCTCAGCTGAGGCTAACTTTTTATATATTATTGTAGAGTTGCATAGTTTACTTTTAGTTCCCTTGTAGTGACTCAGATTGTTGGCATGCTTCCCCTTGTTGTCACAGATGTCGATGGAATCTTCAATATACCTAGGATATGTTGATGGTGCCAGCCGCCATACCCATAAATTAGCTTCGATTGCTTGGGTCATTTATACGTCCGAGGGTCATGTAGTGTCTTTAGGAGGTGTATGTCTCCGACTATCATCCAACAATGTTGCTAAATATAGTGTCGTGATTGAGCTACTACGTGATGCCGTCTCTAATGGTATTCGATCTCTTGAAGTTTGCCTCAACTCGTAGCTGGTTGTATCACAGTTAAATGGTGTGTACCGTATCAGGGATCCGACTTTATTGCGAAGGTTCTTACAGGTAAGATTGTTAGAATGACAATTGGACTATATAACATATATTCATATTCCTAGACTTTAGAATCATGTTTCCAATTCTTATGCTAATTACATTCTAGACTGGAATTTGTTACATCAATAACGAAGCATAAACATTTCATCCACATTTTAACACACATGTAAATACATCAAGCCAATCACTATAAGTTTTTCATTTCCAAAATATAGTTCAAAATGTTGTCACAGTACAAAATATCATGATACAAAATTGGGAATTTAAGGCACCAAAAAACTATATGGTCGATACAACAGGTCTATCTAGGCCTCTATGCCTGTGGACCAGGGTGATGGTCATGGTAACAAACAACTGCATTTTCCAACCGCCGAAATAGTCTAACCCATGGATGGGGTACTCCTACTACGTGTCTCTGGATAGCCTCCGGTAAGTCTTCGACTTGCACCATGGGTACCCTGTGTGTCATCCTGATGAAGTTGGTATGTATTATTTGGAGTGTACGCTCTGCTTCTGCACCGAGTATGCCATCCCCTCATCCTCTCCGACGATGTAAAGGGTAACCATCCGACTGTCTAGGACCCACATCTACATATACAAGATCAACGTCAGTATGTGATACCGCTAAAAACATGTTTTTAATTTCATTATATAAAAAATACAAAAAAATTAAATAATTCAAAAATACATTTGGGATTGTTACCTATGTCACCATATGCGGCACCTAGTGGTAATGGCATGTATGGGTCTCTGCAGAAGTCAATCCCTATATAGGGATAATCGTCCATGACCACGATTTATCGCCACCACCAGTGGTAGAAGTCTGGTGGGAATGGAGTGGGTGTCCCGCCTCCCCCTAACCGCAACATCATCTCCGCCCAACGGGTTTGGGATGGACCTTGTAGAATTTGTGGAGGAACCTCGACTCTTGGGCTAAGGACTGGTACCCGCTTGAAAAATAAAGTGCTAAGTATGCTGGTGAAACCAAAGTTTTTTGTCTTTCCCAGCTTACAATCTGTTAGTTGTTGTTTCATAGCGTTCAACAACAATGTGCTCCAATCGTACACTGTAGGTCTCATACACTCTACTCATAAAACATGAGAGGCCTGGAGGCCTGATGCAGTAATGCCAACCCTGCTATCTTGGCTAGTACTAGAACTATAACCTTGATACTGAGGCTGTGGATGGAGTTCATCGAAACCCAACTTTCGATCTTCTCAGTATCCGAAAGGCAGTAAAAGGATATATATTCCTCAATGGTGAGCCCTCCTCCCACCCCACGAGCCCGTAAGTTTACTACCTCACCTTTGCGGGATAGTCCGGTAATGAAGTAGATATCTTCCACTTCTAGTCTTAGGGGCATCCCATATAGCTGAAAAGCCTCTGTGTTTGGGTCCCAGTAGTCAACAAGCATCTATAGAAGCCTTGGTTGGGTCCTCAAACCCCCAAGTTGCCAAAATTTGCATAATCCAAATCCTTTTAGAGCTTGTTGAGCGTTTATGCCTTTGTGGACTACCCTATCCACATCTTCATGCTCACGCTCCCTCCACTCTAGCACCAAACATTGATTTTGATGAGAATTTGCCTTTTAATTGGGTATCTGTGGCCCTGTGTGTGACTTTTCCTGGTGACTTTTGCATATGTACGCGGGTTGTTTGTGCTTTTCTTATGTACATCAGGCCCCATACGTGACTCGATGGATTATGACCTACGTGGGCTTGGAAACCCATTTTTAGGTTAATTCAAATTAAAAAATACACCATGGAAAGTAAAAATAAATGCATGGAAAGGATGAGGCATGAGACGAGAATCTACTTGGTCCTGATGGCTCGTGATTTCGTTTCTCTTAGCTCTCGGAATCGATAGTTGAAGTTGGTGGTCCAAATGGATCCAAGTGCACCATGGGTGGTTAAAAACAAAATGTTATGGTGAAAATGTCAATTTTTACTCTTTATCAAATTTCTTTTGAATTTTTTACCCACTTAGCCTATAGTTTGGAATTTTCTTAACCTTTTTGAGTTGTTTTGGCCTAATATTGTGGTGTAGGGACTTGTTTTGAGTGCACTTTCGCCGAGGTCTTGATCCATTCGTGTCTATGACAAATATAAATTCAAAATGACATATAGGATAGGATCACTTTTTCGTATGCATCGTGCATCGTCTTATGACCATGTCACATTAACTATAGGTACGAACCCACTTCGTGATGTTGTAGAACCTTCACACTGCTATTTGAAGCAACGTCATGTAAGTGGTAGAGCCTTCCTACACATGGGTACCCTAGATAGATCCCGTTTTTCCATTTGGTACCCATTCTAAGAGTCCTCCATTGGGTTTGGGAGTCCTTTGTAGTCCCACCATGTCTTTGAGAAAGAACCTCATATTCTTTCTTGAACTATATGCTGGCTATATCCCACAGTGACTCCCGTTTATATCAAGTTGTAATTGCATTTTCATGCATTCACTTGTTGTATTATCTTTCTGTCGGCTCCCTGCTTCACTTTTATGATCCATATAGCCCGAGCTTGTCTCAATCCTAGCCAAGCAGAGCCCCCCATATATCTTTTGCATCTTGATCACCCCATACCCGGAGGAGACATCCCCTCGAGTGTCCTTATCCTACATGTGATTCCTTGCCTTGAGCATAGGTATGTTCCACTGCTTGGAACTAGTTTTTTTTCCCACGACACTCGTTTCCTCCTAGCTCTGTACTATAAGTAATTTTATTCCTTTTTAAGATTTTCAATATGAAAAAGACCAAAAAAATAAAATAACATAAAAAGCCGGAGGAGAAATGATATTACTTTGGTAGCTGTCGTGTTGTGTCTCCTTCGAACAGAGCACTGTATATTCCATCCATTGGTTGGGTTATTAGTATGAATTAGGAGATGTACTCGTTATTCTGAGTTTTCTCTACCGACTGGTTATGCTTCCAGTCCCTATGGAGCCTATGTTGATGCCTCCTATGTCGCAAAGTTTTCCCAATTTTCATGTTGAGTCTATTCTACCTGTGAATCACAATCTGCCTTATGCTCTTGTTCAAAGGAATCTTTAGCCCAAGTCGGCCATTCCTTAGTTATCTTGTATTTGCATGTCGGCCACTCCCGATACATTTACTGGTTCATGCACATCTTGTTCGTCCAAATTATCTAGCGTTGTTGAGTACCTCGTGTTGGTTGATGGGGGATGCCTGAATGCCCTCCTTCCAACAGATTCCATTCTATCGACTTCAGATAATTTATTCTAGAATAGGTGTCTAAAGTCCATTGAGTGCCTTGAGACTTGCAGTCATCAATGGCAGGTTCTCTCGCCATCGACAATTTTGAGAATACATCAATGTACCCTGATCGATGGACTCTCTCAAGTGTTCGACCTCAACACATCTATTCACACTTGTTTGATTGCACTATGTACCTTGATTCCCATTATCATTATTGGTGGGATATCTCGCGTCTGTCAACGATATTCATCAATGACCGGTAATCAGACGATGGTCCATCATGTTCGACCTTGACACCTCTATTCGCGGGTCACCAACTTATAGACCACATGCACATGCAGCTTGCTCCACTATGACCCGCGTACATCGGGAAATGTTCTCAAAAATAAAATATTTGGAGTTTTCCTCATTTAGTCACGAATAAATTGACTATTGACCTTCCATATTCCTGGAAATGCTCTGAATCGACCCTTCACTTCCTATTGAAGGGATATATATTGAGCTATTGGGATGCATTAGAGGAGGAGAACTTGTGAGAGCAAAGAAGCTATAGTGGATTTGTGCCCCATTCTTACATACTTGAATCAGCATCCCTTTGTCCTTTGAGCAGCCATTGATGATCTTCCCAAGCTTTTCGTTGTCTTGTGATCTTGCCATTGGTATGGAGGATTGAAGTGGTGGAGAACTCAGTTTCTCTGTTTCGACGAGGTGCCGACATAGTTTGTCACTTATATCTTTGTTTATGATTAATAGAAATATCCATTTCTTTTCCATTGTATTTGTGTAACTATGAATATTCTTGTCCATGGATGTAGTTGCTTTGATTATATATATATTGGATTGATATATGCTAGAGTAAGTTCTAACACTTAACATTTATCATGCTTGTATATTTCGTTGTTGTTGAGAATGGAATGTAGGTGCAAGTGTGGTTGAAAGCTCAACAGGGATCTACTATGAACGTTCAGAACAAGGTACACTTCTCATCCCTTAGTGTTAGACTTGTTTCTCTTTAGCATATTTGAAGTGGATTGATTTATGGTGTCATACTGTTTGTTGTGGTCTACCCCAAGCCATAGGAAGTTTTCTCTGTAACACCGGGGTATCGGGGCATCCTTCATTCGTAGCTGCAAATCTTGGGTGTAGTTGCATCCATCAAGTCGGTGCTTGCGAACTATTTGTAAATATAATTTTGCAGTAATAGAAAGTGTTTGTGGTTTTTCCCAGTGGGTTTCCACGATAAAATACTGATTTATGTTTCTATTGTTGTTTTGTTTTTAAATACGGTGATAAAAGTTAAAAATACCTAATACTGATTCACCCCCCCTTTCAGTATTACTTGATTTTCTAACAATTGGTATTAGATCCGATCTCTTGACTAATGTTTAACCGCTTGAAGAGAGATCGTTTATCACTATGGATCATCAAGGAAAAATGACCTCCAAAGTTCCACTATTTAATGGTGAGGATTATGTGTTCTGGAGTGTTAGGATGAGAAGTCATTTAATGTCTATTGAAATTGAAGTTTGGTTATTTGTAGAAACACGGTATGTATATCCAAAATCTCCTCCCACATATCTCGAAGGAATAAAACAATTTGGGAACAATGTAAAAGCTGTTAATGCAATCTTAGCTGGATTAAACAGAACAATGTTTTCCAAAGTAATGCATTGCAATACAACGAAGGAGATTTGGGACAAGTTGCAGATCATCTATGAAGGAAATACCAAGGTAAAAAGTGCCAAACTCCAGACATTTAAATCTCAATTTGAAAGTCTAAAAATGAAGGAAGAAGAGAACATATAAGAATACTTTGAGAGAATAGACAAGATTGTTAATGCAATTCAAGGGCTAGGAGCATAATTGGAAGAAATTGAAATAGTTGAAGAAGCGCAAAGAACACTTCCAATGATTTAGAATCCTAAGATTTCCACCCTAGAAGATAGAGAAAATCTTGACAAGCTTACCATGAATGAACTATATGGGATCCTCATAGCTTATGAGATGAGGATTGGTCAAGATAACTCTCAAAAGAAAGAAGTAGCCTTCAAGGCATACAAAGTAGCCAAGATATCCGAAACAAAGATTCAATCAGAAGACTTCAATGATGAAGAAGCACTTCTTGTTAAAAATATTAAGAAAGGTACATGTAAGTACAAAGGGAAATTACGCTTAAAATGCATTAATTGTGGGGGAGTTGGTCACTTTGCTTCCAAATGCCCTTATCCCAAACATGAAGACAAAGATGAGTGTCCTAAAGAGTTCAAGAAGAACAAATGTGAATATATGAATAGAAACAAAAAGATGACCTTTTACTCCATGGATGATAGTTGCTCAGATGAGTCTAGTGAAAATGAAGAAACTGAAGTTCTATTCATGGGAATAAAGAGCGAAAACCCTAAAGAAGAATCAGAAGGAGTGGTAGACCTTGAAGCAGAACTCATAAATGCTCTTGAAGAATTAAGGAAGTATGAAAGGATGTACAAACAATTAAAAACCAAAGTGACAAAGGGTGAAGAGAAAAACAGTGATATAGAAAGAATTATTGCTAACTTAAAAAATATGCTTCAAGAAGCTAAAAAGGTTGAAAACAGTCTAGAACAACAACTTAAAAAGAGAGAGCACGAATTAGAGAAATATGAGGTTCAATTATTCTTACTTATAAAGAAGATTGATGAAGAATCCTTTCAATCAAAATTTGTAAGCATCTCAAAAATTCTAGATGACATCCTAAGTTGCCAAAGATCAT
This sequence comes from Pseudotsuga menziesii, assembly GCA_001517045.1. Taxonomy (NCBI): domain Eukaryota; kingdom Viridiplantae; phylum Streptophyta; class Pinopsida; order Pinales; family Pinaceae; genus Pseudotsuga; species Pseudotsuga menziesii. Next base: position 117,762 of record LPNX010349274.1, read on the forward strand.
CCAGTAATAAAACTGGATTGGGCTATGACAAAGGAATGAAGTAAGGACAATCATTTCCCTCAATATAGGATGGAAACAAAAGAAGTTATGTTTATGTACTCAAAGACCCAGTTGAAAAGGGAGATGGCAAAAAATGTGATTCTTTTCAAAATGAAAGAAGGGCAAATAAAATGCCAAGAAGACCATTGACAAACATAAATCTGCTACTCTTTTTGGGGAATTGCTATGTTTGTAACAATTTTGGGCATAAAGAATTTGATTGTAGGAAGAACCAAAAACATAATAAGAAATATCCCTACAAGAAAGACAATTTTAGTAATCCTCCAAATGGAAGAGGTCAAAATTCTTTTGCACCTTTAGATAAGTATGACAAAGAATGTTACAAATGTGGTAACTATGGGCATATAGCTAGAAATTGTAAAACCACAACTATTGAAACTCCTATTGAAAAAGTAGCCACAACTAGAGACAAGGAAAAAATAAAGGCTCGGAAAAGAATAGAAGATGTGCAAGAAAAATGATCAATAGCTCTATTGCAACAGAAAAGAAAAATCTATGGCATGTGGACAATGTATATTCAAAACACATGACAGGGGACCCAAGCAAGTTCATTAGCCTAAAACGAGATGAAAATGGAAAAGTTACTTTTGGAGATAATATATCTTCTAAAATAATTGGGAAGTGAACAATACTGGCTCTTAGAAACAAGGTTAAAGCAAAAAATGTTCTGTTCGTAGAAAACCTACAACCAAATCTCCTAAGTGGAAGTCGAACTTGTGATCAAGGGAACATTTGCATATTTGATTCTAAGAAGTGTGAAATCAGAAAGAAAAATTCAAGAAAACTTGTTGGGGCTGCTGTGAGAACTTCAAGTAATATATACATCCTAGAAAATGAAGAACAATGTTACATGAGTCAAATTGATGAAAGTATGTTGTGGCATAGAAGGATGGGGCATTTAAGCTTTGACAATCTTGTAAAAATAAGTAAGAAAGGATCCGTAAGAAACTTACCGAAGATCATTAAACCTCCTAGCTATGTTTGTAGACATTGTGTTCATGGGAAACAAACAAAAGTGAGTTTACAAATCAAAGAGCATACAACATCACAACCATTAGAAATAATTCACACCGACCTTTGTGGTCCTACAAGGACTAGAAGTGTGCAAGGTGAGTGATACTTCATGTTATTCATTGATGATCATACAATGATGACTTGAGTGACATTTCTTAAAGAAGAATCAGAAGCTTTCATGAAGTTTAAAGTTTTCAAAGCACTAGTTGAAAATGAAACAACTCTCAAAATTAAATGCCTAAGGTCTAACAATGGTGGAGAGTTTACCTCAAATGAATTCAATGAGTATTGGGAAACTCATGGTATCAAAAGACAATTTTTATCCCCAAAAACTCCTCAGCAAAATGGAATAGTTGAGAGAAAGAACAGGACAATTCAAGAAGCATCCAGAACCATGCTTAATGAAGCTAAACTTCCAGACATCTATTGGAGAGAAGAAATATACGTAGTTGTTTATATACAGAATAGAGGACAACTCAGAGTAAATAATGACAAAACACCTTATGAGCTTTGGTTTGGTAGAACGACATCAATCAAGTACTTTAGAAGTAAGTGCTACATAAAGCGAGATGATGATAATCTTGGGAAATTTGACTCCACGATAGATGAAGGCATATTTCTTGGATATCCATCTATAAAAAAGGCACACATATGCTACAATATATTATCACATAAGATCATTGAAAGCGCAAGTGTAATTGTTGATGATACCAAGCCACGAAAAAATAAAGTTCAAGAAAATGAGGATGATGAAGAAACTGATAAGGAAGAGAATGATAAAGACTCTATAAAAGGAGAGGAAGATGAAGATTCTAAAAAATAGGAGGCTTTAGAACAAAAGGAAGAAAGCGAAGAAGAAGACTCTCCTAGATCTGATAAAAACTCCATCTAGAAGAATTCTAAAGAATCATCCTGAAACTCTAATCATAGGTGACAAATATGTAGGAGTTAGTACAAGAGGAAGACTAATGTTTCAAGAACAAGCATTAATATTGTTGGTTGAGGAATTTTTTTTGGAAAGGCTAGCAAAAATAATGATTGGATCAACGCCATGAACGATGAGTTGAACCAAATAGAGAAAAACCAAAATTGGGAACTTGTCCCAAAACCAAAGGCAAAAACGTTATTGGGACCAAATGGATCTTTAAAAACAGTTTAATGAGAATGGTCAAGTCATAAGAAACAGAGCCATACTAGTATGAAAGGTACATGCTCAAATAGAAGGTATTGACTTTGAAGAAACTTTTGCACATGTGGCAAGACTTGAAGCCATTAAAATGTTTTTAGCATTTGCATGCTATAAAAACTTCAAAATATACCAAATGGATGTAAAATCTATGTTCCTTAATGGAGAGCTTGAAGAAGAAGTCTATGTTGAACAACATGAAGGTTTCCTATTATAAAAAAACAAAGATTATGTTTGCAAACTAAAAAAGGCACTCTATGGCCTCAAACAAGCCCCAAGAGTATGGTACTCAAGAATGGACAAGTACTTGAAATAACAAGGTTATAAAAGAGGAGTCACTGATAGTAATCTCTACATTAAGTTTGAAGATAGAAACATGATCATTGTTGTCGTGTACGTAGATGATAACATCTTTGGAAGTGATCTACAGGTTCTCAGTGTAATGTTTTCTTCAGAAATGAAGGAGGAGTTTGAAATGTCAATGTTGGGTGAACTGACATTCTTCCTTGGTTTACAAGTCTCTCAAAAAGAAAAAAGGATCTTCATTTTTCAAACCAAATATATCAAAGATATGTTGAAAAAGTTTAAAATGGAAGACTCAAAACCAATTAGTACTCCTATGATCACAGGCTGCAAATTAAGCAAGAATGATGAGTCTTTGGAAGTAGATCATACCATGCATAGGTCAATGATTGGTAGTTTGCTATATGTAACAACTACAAGACCAGTTGTGATGCAGTCTGTAGGCTTGGTCGCCAGATTCTAGTCAACCCCCAAAGAAACATATGTGGCAACAATAAAACAAATCTTCAGATATCTAAAAGGAACTATGGACTATGGTTTATGGTATCCAAAAGGAAATGACTTCTCACTGAAGACATATACTGATGCATATTGGGCATGAAGTATTGATGATACAAAGAGCACCAGTTGAACAACATTTTACTTGGGAAATTGCTTGGTGTTATCACTATAATCTGCACCTTGACTGCTAAGGCTCAAAGTCTAGAGAATCTTAAGGTTTTCTGAATAGATGACTAGGTTTCTGGGTTTATGAATATCCTATAGGTGATGGAGGAGGTCAGGAAAAATAACTAAAATGATTAAACAAGAGATGTATATGCATCATAATCAAGAATAGAAAGACTACCAGTATGAAGTTATATAAAGAGTGAAAATGTTCAGTTTAGATCTATGATAAACATTCAAAATATTTATAAGAATTCCAGGAATAGGAAACATCTATCAAGGAACATAATTATGAATAAATGGTTTAAACTAAACATAACATTTACCATGATAACAAAACAAAACACAAACTCATTTGGAATACAATCATTCCAAAACAATCTTTATATAAACTTGAAAGATGACAGACATGACTGCAACTGAAATAGCAGTCTGATCTCAAAACCGTCTCCTACAACACTCTCAGCCTCTCCGCTGGAACTCCCTCTGTTACAATCTAAATAATAAGATTTATATAAAATACATCATTCAAAATGTTACCAGCTTTTTAGGAAACCAGGTCTATTATTATTCTAAAAATAAAATAAACCTTGAATTGTCGAAAAACAAAAAAAAATGGAACTGCTCTAATCTTCTGCCTGGAAATGCCCTGTCACCTGTCATAAAAATATGGAATTGAATGCAAATATGTTGCTTGAAGAGGTGGATTTGTTGATTTTGATCCTTGAAATTTGGAAATGATATTGGATCTTTGCCATTTGGATTTCCGAATATGCCATCTGGACGCAGCCCTGTGTTTTCATTTTTGGGCAATCTTCTTTGGACACCTAACCTTGTAGCTTTCCCTTAGCATTCCGAGCAATTCCGCGCCCAAACTCTTCTCCTTCACGACCAATTTGATTACCCTCATGATAATCCATTGAGAATTTTCAACATTTTGAGCTAAATTTCATTGCAACAAATGTAACATTCGATAGCATGAAATTTGTGATGACTGGATAGTTCTGGGATGCATTCTCCTACTTGCTTGAAGACTGCTGCCTGGAAATGCTCATCATAATAAATTACCAAATCTGGAAATGATTCAATGCTGCTTAAAATCTGGAAATAGACAAATTAACAATAGATTTGTATATTCTTGTTATTCCCAGCACGAAATCTCTGTACAATTAGTACCAATCTTGACCAAGTGTTCTGAAATGTGAAGCTGTTGGTACTCGATTTGATTGAATCGTGATTCTCTGCCTCCAATCTAAAACTAATTTGATATAGAAAGGCCTTGTGGACTCTTCCCTTGGCGCAGGATTCTTGCCATAACAATTCGTGTTGGTTGAGTTTGATGGCAAGTGAAAACAATGATTTAAAGACACGATTTATGGACTAAAGGCAAATCTTTAAAGGTTAAAACAAAAACCATTAACAAAATAAATATAAGGTATTATTTTTAAAATTATATAAATAGCTTTAAAATTATTGTTATTTTAATTGTATTATTATAAATATATTTTAATATTTGGTTTAGTTTTCAAGTAGCTGGTCCTGTATTGAAACAAACTCCTCTCGCTCAGCATTGATGGCGAACCTCATTCATTTGTTAAGTAACCTAATAAGAGCCATTGTCCAAGCCCCAGTGGTCCTCCGGTATACGTATATAAAGCAATTAACCTTTAAGAGCAGCAGGTGAGCATGAATATTAAGTTGCTCTGCATGCCCTAATGAGCTCGTGTATTATATATGCAATTATGAACAAATTGACTCAGTTTAGTTTCAGGTGATTCCATAAAATAAGGGCCAGGGGGTGCAGGATAACAAGGGCTTGAACGACGCCCCAGGTTACCAAAAGACTATAATAAAGTCCCCCGTTCAATACAGACCCAAGAGATAAATAACCCATAAACGAGGAAGGGAGTGCTTGC
>LPNX010349295.1:0-33799 GCA_001517045.1 Pseudotsuga menziesii
TAAATCATATGACATAGACTCATATTAGATATCAACTGGAAGATTGAAGTTATATTAATATAATTAACAACATAAAATATTATATGTCCATGACACCATGAGTTTAAACTTCATTGCCATACTACATCCAAAATTTGCCTATAGGCATTTTTAGAGATGAAAAAGAAAGTTCAAAATAGTAAACATTGAACATGAACAAGATAGTTGATTTAGCTTCCTCAAGCCATGTCATCAGCAGCCTTAGGATCAATGTCATTAGCATCACTAAGGTCCTCTGTCACATTGTCGCTGGAGTAGTGAGCACAATGCAGTAGCCGTGAGAAATGCAGTGTTGCGCTGGTTTAGGTAAGGGGCAAGGGCTCACATAACATGTGTTTTAGTGTTTTATTATTTAATTTTTAAAATTTTAAACTTCAAAATTTTCAAATTGACTCATCTTGAACAACGAGCTAAGATAATTTGTCCAATGGCTCTATCGGCCGCGTACCCAATCACGTGGTACGGCATACCAAAATCCACGCAAGTACCCTATTTTCATACATGAAGTACTCGGTACGTGAGATTGGATTTGGGTATGGCTGGGTACGGCTGGGGACGTACCATTGAAGTACCCAAGTACCCAGTACTGGTTTGTGTATCCAACCCCCCGGTACGGGTACCCATGCAACACAGACAAGCACACTTGTTTATGATCAAAGTTCAGAAGTCTGCCAGGTTTTTTTTGGGATTCTGTTCAAATTTTTATGTAACACATGTTCATACCCCCTTGCGGAGATTGTAAAAAATGTGCCAGCATGATCAATCTATATGAAAGGCTCGGCTTCCTAGACTTGGGCATCAAGCCGACTAGCCTATAGTGTTTTTTCCATAGTTGCACAGGTACTGCTCCCGGGATTTTGGCAACACGTACACGGCGTTTCCCCGCTCTTGGGAGTTTGGGAGCTGGTACGAAACATCCCCTTTTTTAAGGGAATTTCTTTGGGAACTTGGGAGCTTTTCGAGAGCTTTTTGGGAACTTGCTTTTGTTGCTCCCTTTTTATTGGGAGCTTCTACAAGCTCCCAACCATGTGGAGGCCAAAATCATAAGAAAAGTGTTGAAAATCAATTGGATGATTGAATTTTATTGTGTCAAGAAATCACCAATAATAAAAAATTCAATTGAATCTATCAATAATGCTTTTTATTTATTTTCAAGATTATATAAATAAAGAGGGCCCACACCTCTTAAATGTTTAGATCCATTCACACTCAAAATATATGTTGCAAGTGTACTTAAGTGAATACAAATGGATCTTTTACAATACTAAGATATTGAACAACTCTAATTCATTTCTCAAATGATAGCTAGCTTGCGTTATTCATACTGACTGATATAGCAATTTAGGATCATAAACCATATCAAACTCAAGATACCCAAAAATTTGAAACTTTGTTAGTTGAACTTAAAACAATCAAGTTCTTTCACATTAGAAGTAAGTAGTAGTTACCATAAAAAAAATGCAATGACACCCAAATACTAAGCACTCTTAGGAGCAATACTATAGATGGAGTTGGAACAAGGAATTAGAAAACTATTGAATCTTATGATTTATGAAGCTATTGGTGCTTCATACACATATATGCAACCTGCATTTACAAACTCGTACAATGAGATTTGTATAATGTGGACCTAGAGTAGTGAGCAAATTTAAAACGAACGAATTTCCTAAAACTACTAGAGGATTAAGAGGATAAAATAGTTTAAGCTATGAAATTAATAAATTATGTTTCTTTTAACTTTATTTTTTAAAAATATATTTAAAAAAATTAATATATATTATTGTCGCTCCCAATCCTACGTTTCCTGCAAATTTGGGCGAAGCTTCTAGCCGTATCCAATAGTCGTGTCCGAGTACCCTACGTACCCGCGTTCCAGAAACTTGTGCAACATAGGTTTTTTCCCTCGGTAATTATTTGTTGTTGAACAAACGACTAATAATTTTTGAGTTTTTCACTCACACCTCCAAAGTTGGAGTAGTCATCTTGGTGGTTAGGTCTTAGGAGGTTATTAGAGCCTCCATGTTAGTGTTTATAAACATGCTAGGCATTCAAATTGAGTCGTATGGACATGTACTAGGTCCCCCTAGAGTTTCGTTTGATTCCGAGAAAAATAAAATTTTCCGTTTTTAAGCCATTTTTAATGGTTTAATTAAAGAACTTCAAAGTGTAATAAAGGTCGAGTTCAGAGTTTGTTTTTTGTGTGGGGATGCTTGTTTTCATACTCAGAGCATCCTTTTTATCCCAAAGACCACTTGTCCTATGTTTAGGGCGGCTAAAACACCCCATGGAGCATTATTTCTCTAAAAGTGGATTAAAACATCGTTTTAATGTTAAAAGTGTAACAAATTGGCACACAAGGACAAAGTTGAAAAATTCAAAAATCATTTAAAAAAGTGTGGAAATGACATGGCATGTGGGTCCTTATGTCGCGCGACCTTCTTCAAAGCATAAAGGTTTTTAAAACTTTGGTTTTAAATATAAGTGGAGAATGATATGAATTGGGAGTGACGTCAACCACATGAACTTTCACACCAAAACCAAGTGAAGATTGCGTTGGCATATGTGGTGGACCCCTCATCCATGTTTAAGCTATAAAAAATTGTGGGTATGTTAAAACTTTGGATAGTGGTAAGTCATTTGATTAAATAGATGTGCATGATGCTGGCAAAACTTGAACGTGAAGAAGAATTAATGCCTACCTTCATGAGCAAGTGAGTGGTTGGCTGTGAGGTGGCAACCAATGAGTGGATGGGTGAGTTAGGTGAATGAGGTGTCATCCTCCTCTCCAGTTCTACTCCCCTTCCACTACACTTCAACTCAATTAGTGTTAGATGCACCCACTCCCTCCTCTCTGGCTATAAATAAAGCACAAGCCTCTCATTCCAAACTAGTTAGAGTTGGATGAAGAGCTGGTGGCTATTGTAATACTGTAATATTCATTCATTTTCTGAGAATAAAGAAGCTTTAGAGGCTATACTGTGTAGTGCCTTTTTTGTGTGGATTACTAGCGTCATGCTGCAAATGTGGTGGTTTCTACTTTTTCTCATTTCTTGTTGCCTTTGTGTACTGGCTTTGAAGGATTCAGTTGAATCAATAGGAGTTTAAATAGGCAAGTAAGATTACTTCTTTTTATTCATATTATGTATGTTCAGGAATCTAAGTTACATTTTTAAATAAGATTATTTTTTGCATGATATTTTCATTCTTTCATACGTATATATTCAGATCTCACGAGGTGTGTGCAAGATTTGTTATCTAGTTTCAGGTTCCCAAGAACAGATGAGGTGTGGCTCAAGATTGACGCCATTCCTTTTCCAATAAACTCAAGACACTGTCCCTCGACACTCCACAAAAGGGCCTCCCTTGGCTTGTTCATTCTAGCAACAAACCAGGCTTCTCTCCTCTTCCTCTTTTCTTTAAATCAAAATCTCCTTGGTTATCGTGCTTATTTATGAGTGTCTAAATTATTATATTCAAAATAATTTATTAGATCTCATCTATAAGCATTTAAGAAACCTAGATCTCAATTTTTAAAGTTTCATAAGCATCCTAGATCTAGTTTAAGAAAGTTCATTTCCGAGCAAGCTTGTTTTAAAGTTTGATCTAAATCTTGTTTAGAATGCATTTTCTTGGATCATTCTAAAGTTTAAATCTTGCATCTAAGTGCATAGTCTTATTGCCTGCCCAAAAAGAAATCCAAGATGCCAAGATGCCCAAAAAGTCTTTTCTTGGTTATTTTTTGCATCTTTTTTGTTAATTTTAACTTAGTAAATTTTTACAATTTTTGTATGTTGTCCAAAGACACTTCCAAAGTGTTTTTGGGCACTTTCTATTGATAAAAGCTTGCTAGTTTTTAGTAGGTACGTCCAAAGAGAGGAGGAAGTGCTGCCCGAAAACTGACATTCGGACCATCTAGAGCTCCCCAGGTGTGTCCCCTTCTTCTGCTACCACTTTTCAAGAGTTTTGTAAGCCCTTGGGTTCATCTTCTATAAGAACCAAGTGGCATTTTCTAACAAACATTGTAACCGAGCATAATAAAATCTTTTGAGTAGGCTCTTCAGAGCCCACTCCCCATCTCCCTAAGGGGGATTTGCGTCGGTGTCAATTTTTGTGATTTTCTTGTTTTAGTTTAGTTTCTTTGTGTAGATTAGTATGCTTTGATAAAAGCATTTTGTTATATCATTCATTCTTCAAAGCAATACAAATACTAACCCCATGACTTCCCGAGTGGTAGGACTTTTGCTTTTGTGTTGTGCTTTACTTTTTTGTATAATTTACACTCTTTGCTCTCTCGATTAGGGCTTTTACCCCGGAAGAGATTCTCGGGGATTTAATAAACAAGCAAACACATTGCACATAATATCCTTAAAACTTTACCAAGTCTTTGTTGTGTATGCTCTGCATCGCTGCCGTTCGACTGAACAGTTGGTTGCATCAAAAGCAACGTGGGTGACTAGTTTAATTAGTCTCATATTTAAATTAACCTCTCAAGACGAAAATCCAATGCCTCGATTTAATCCGTTGCAGGGAAAGCACACAGAGGAAGCGAAAACAACTGGGTAGTGACCTCGGGACATCGTTAGGATACAGTCTTGTTGGTGTAGTGTTGGACATGTCTTAGAGACTTCGATCCAACCCACATATTCCTCGTGCGGAACCACATCGGATAAGGGTTTTGGACATAATCCTTCCTGTAATGTCCTCTTCTGCTTAGGCATTGAGGACCGATCCACTAACCTATGTGATTCTTGTAGGTTCGAGCGGGTACTGACAGTCAAGGAATCAACTGAAGACTGATGCCATATACAGAAGATCTAGGGCATCAATATTATATCACCATTAGGTCGAAGAGGGCCACCAGATCCAAAGGCCACCTGCATGCATGCCATCTGAGCATTATTTAATGATGCATGCACCTGATTAAGTCTCCATGCGCATGCATGCAAGTCAATTGCAAATTAGAAGTTAAAGTGACCTAATTAGGTCAAAAGTTAGGGTTTTCGTAGTGGAAAGTTATAAAAGAAAGATAAAGTGAATGGAGAAGACACTTATGTGATTATTGATTTGTGGAGTCGAATTGGAGAGCTCGGCGAGCTAAGTTGGGGTTGAGTGCATGCACAGCTACTGGTGTATTTCGGCAGTGAAATCTATTTTCCCTAGTTCATCATTAGGTTGGATCATCCAGGTTCAGCATTAGTTCATCATCAGGTTACATTCAACAGTTATTTCGGGAGGTTGATTATTCATTCAGCCGGAGAGTTCCAGCATCATATCGTGGTACCGTGGTCAGAGACAAAGCAATTCATTTTCTTATCTACAGGGGTTAGAACTTCCGCATGCTACTTCTATTCATCTCAGAGCACCTTCATTACCCTTCCCCTTGAAGAAGGGTTGTTCAGCTTGAGTATCAAGCAATTTATCAACAGTGCCCCCTTTCTGGAAGACATTATTTTGCATGGGCGAATTGATTTGAAGAGGACATTCACGTTTTGGGCTATTGAGCCATCGTTTCTTTTGCATGCTGCTTCCATCACTATCAGAGGGGTACTATAACCCTATTGCACCTCATCCGGGCCTTCAACAACGACTTATTTATTATTTCGGGGCATCTACAGCTTGAGAGGAGGGCACATTCACCTGTGGAGAACGATTTGGTTTATCTCCCTATTCCTCTGTCAGAACCCTTGCATGTGGGGACCATCCTCTTCACCATTAGCAGATCTATATACTGGTATATACATGCATTGACTTCTCCTATTTTATAGCATCTCAGTATTTTCTAGGGAACAGATCTGCATGCAATTGCATGCATGCAAAGATTGGGGTTTGCTTTCCTATTTTATTGAGGCATAAGCCTATTAGCCATCTACAGTACACACATAAAAAGAAAAATACCAGTTTGGGATATTACACGTTCAACTGAACAGTTGGCTGCATCAAAAGCAACGTGGGTGACTAGTTTAATTAGTCTCACATTTAAATTACCTCCCAAGACGAAAATCCAACGCCTTGATTTAATTCGTTGCAGGGAAAGCTCACAGAGGAAGCGAAAACAAATGGGTAGTGACCTCGAGACACCGTCAGGATACGCTCTTGTTGGTGTAGTGTTGGACACGTCTTAGAGACTTCGATCCAACCCACATATTCCTCGTGCGGAACCGCATCGGATAAGGGTTTTGGACATACTCCTCGTACCTTAGGGTATATTTGGAGTCTCTTTCCCCCTAATTTAATTCACCCATTTTTCCACAATAATTAAAAATTTACCAAGAGACAATTGCAAAACATCTACTTCAACATTTTCAGCACATACAATCCTGTGACTCCTTTTTTATTTAGTAGTGGTCTTTATTTTTCTATCTGTATAATTTATTAGTTGAATAATTCCTTTAAAACTCTTATGCTATTTATGCTGTTGTAATCGGTTCATCTTACAAATCTCTTTCGTTATTATTATTGTTGTTTAAAGACTCCTAAAAAACTCGCTCATTTAAACCATTACCACTAAAGCCTAATCATCCTTAGCAACTCTTAGGGTCTACCCTCCTTGGCTTCATTAGGAGTTGGCCTAAACAGAGGAGTCAAACAATGTGACATCTTTGACTCGAGACTTTCCCCCAAGGACACATCGTGTGGCTTGAAGATTTTTGCCATGTTCCTCCCCGAGGTGTGTGAAAGGCGACAATAGGTGGTTAATTTAAATGTGAGACTAATTAAACTAGTCACCCATGTTGCTTTTGATGCAGCCAACTGTTTGGTCGAACCGCAGCGGTGCATAGCATATACAACAGAGCCTTGGTAAAGTTTTAAGGATTTTATGTGCAATGTGTTTGCTTGTTTATTAAATCCCCAAGATCTTTTTCAGGCTAAAAGCCCTAATTGAGAGAGCAAGGGGTGTAAATTGTACAAAAATGTAAAGCACAACACAAACGCAAACGTTTTCTAAATAGTCCTTCCACACATCTCTTTCCCCTTTCGGGTAACTCGGGAAGTCGTGGGGTTAGTATTTGTATTTTTTTTGTAAGTTAAGAAACTATTCTATTGAAAAAAAGGTGGTAGTGTTACAAAAAAGTTATAGTTCAGAGATACATTCCTGCTTAAAGAGACAAGCAGGTAAAACAACCCTAAAAAGATTACCTGACCCTCTCTCCATGAGGGAAAACAGGTCCAAAGAAAGGAGAGTATCCTTATGCAAAAAGACATAGTGATCATACTGTTAATCCTGAAATTAAAAACCGACAATGAATCTGATTTGATAAGTCCACAGCCTTTCTGACAAAAACAAAAGAAGCCAATAAAAAAAAACCTGGTTAAGGCTTATGGAGTGGCTCCTCAACGATGGGGCATCCAAAGCCAGTGGAAACCAGCTCGCTAGGGTCGTCTTTGGTCTTAGAAGCGTCGTCACTGGAGGAGTCCGCCTCCTCATTGCTGGAGGAATCGTCATCTTCACCGCTGCTTGCAGGAGGTTGTTTAACCGGGAGAGGGGCTGTCTTCCTTGCCAATGCTGCACTGGGGGTACATTTACCCGACAGAGAGGTATTTTATTCGGCTCAGCGGGGGGGGGNACAGGAGCAGGAGGTGGTGGTGCAGGTGCAAGAGGCTGAGAGTGGAAGCGAAGAACGAGCCGGATGAGGAGGTTTTTTACCACCCAATAGTTCTTCGTCGCTCCAGAGTGCGACTAGCAGCGTTGAGAGCACCTGAAAGTTCATCCTCACAGTCATTAACCATGAAGCGCATAGCTTCGGGGATCTCGACATCGAAACCATCTCCACTAGCCTGAGCACGGAGCTGAATTGGGCGGTCCGACTATGAGCCTCTCCCCGCACAACCACGATGAGGGGTACCTCGTTGATGACAAGACATAGCTGGCCGACGAAGGGTGGTAGTGAGCTCAGAGCCAAGGAGGGAATTGCAGAGGGCTGAATGGCCAAGAGCAAGCTGAGAACAGAGCTATGAGAGTGTAGGGAGCAAGTGACCGAAATGACAGGGGAACCTATGCATTAAATCGTTGGCGTGTCGGCCCAGGCACCATGGAGGTGCATTAAGTTCATCTCGCAGCGAGGCGATAGCTGCGTCGCCTCGAGCATCCAGAAGATGTCCATGTCCGAGAGCCGAGTAAATACACGTAGCCATTGAGGGGGTGATGCAGGGGTGACGTCATGCTGATGATGGGCTGGCCTCGTCATTTGCCTCTGTGTCCTTGATGGCATTATTGTCACCTGCATCTGGGTTGAAGTCCTTTGCAGCGATGCGAACGTAGTCCTACTTGAGGTGGGCGTCCGGAATCTGAGCCAGAGTATAATGGTGCAGGAAGGATGTAGAGAGTACCCCCCAGTTTGCAATTCTGTCCACCAGGGAGTTAGCTTCTCTTCTGACATACTGGAAATTGACAGCCAATGGTTGAGAAAGGAGTAGAGCTAATTGCTGAAGGTCATAATCCAGTCTCCAACAGGAGGAGATCTTGGCACTGCAGGAGCCATTTTGCAGCTTATTAGCCAAATTAAGAATTGGCTTTGAATCTCCCTCAACTATAAGTGGAAATAAGGCATGAGCAGAAGCTACTCTGATGCCTTGAAGAAGACCATTCAGCTCAACAATATTGTTACTTTTGATCTCGAGTTTGCGGTAGTAAACGCGAGTGATCTGACCAGATGCAGTTCTGAATACCCCTCCAAAACTTGCTAGACTGGGATTACCTTTGGAAGCTCCATCAAAGTTGAGCTTGAAGTAACCATCGAGGGGGGCATTTCGGGAAATGGGGGAAGAGGGATGAGGAGGGCGAGAGTTGGGATCGGTGGGTAATGGCGGGATATGGGAGACCCAGTCGTTTAGAATGCATTTTTCCTGAGGATGGGCTTGAAGATCTTTTTCCTGCCAATTGATAAGCAAAGTGGTCTCCTTGATGCACTGTTGACACTGAATCCAGATGCTTTCCACAGTATTGGCTTTACCTTTGAAAATCCTAAGATTTCGCTCATTCCAAATGCCCCAACTGAGAAAACCCGGGATGAGTTGCCAAATTCTGTTGAGAAGGGGATTTTGGTAGGGATGGTTGTGCCAGTTTTTGATGGTGTCGGTGATGCTATTAAGACATCGATCTGTTCTTTTGCAAATATAGGCCACCTTGGTCCGAATTTGGTTGGCAAGAGGACACTGATTGAGGGTATGCTTCGTGGTTTCTTCATGTTCTTTGCAAAGGGAACATTGGGAAGGACAGATAAAACCCCTCTTGAGAAGATGATCTCACGTAAGAATACGTCTGTGTGAAACAAGCCAAAGAAAGGTAGTGAACTTGGGCCAGGTTTTTAATCCCCAGATCTTAGTCTAGCAAGTGTCAGATGGCTCATTGGAAATGTTGAGGAGTTGATGCACTTCTTTGGTAGTGAACATCCCTTTCGGTTTGTAACCCCAACGAAGATATCATTGCCATGTTTGCGTCTGATGCAACGTTGTTGCAATTCCTCCCATAAAGCCTCTAAGTAGAGATGTTGTTACTGCGGGTGCCACTTGTCCCAGGTAATCCATTCCCTAAAATCCTCCTATCTGTTCTGAAGCTAGAAGAAGAGGACTTTATCATGGGAGGGGATCGAAAGTAAGTCATGCTGAACCTGAAGGTTGAAGGTGTTCTCGAGAGGAGGGAATTGGTTCTAGGAGTCGGTCCAGAAATTGGCTAGGGAGGCATTGTGAATTTCCCAAAAGTTGTGCTGCTGAACTATTGGTCTCTGCGAGTTGGCAGCGTTCCAGATGAGAGAGCCTTTTATATTCTCAGAAAACCTAGCAAGATGCTGAGTTGGCCAATTCGTCGCGTATTTTTTGTTCCAAAGCTGTGCCCATTGACTATGATTTTTGGTGATCCAGTTCCACCAGATTTTGGCATTGAGAATTTCATTGCTTTGTGCGGGATCCATTGCTTTGTGCGGGATCCCTGAGCCCAAGACCACCATCTGCTTTTGTGCGGCAAACAGTACTCCATTTGACGAGAGCCCAATGATGGGAGTTTTTATCCCTATTCCAAAGAAAAGTGCGCTGAAGCGTTTTGATGGCTTTAAGAACCCATTTCAGGGCAGCTAAGACAGAGAATACGTAGAGGGGCATGGTTTGTAGTACAGATTTAATAAGGACCAAGCGTCTTGCAAGATTGAGGGTGCGTAGAGTCCATTGAGACAAGCGTAGTTCCAGCTTGGCAAGAAGTTCCTTCCAGGAGGAGTGCTTGAGGGCAGAGTCAATGAGTGGGGCGCCAAGATATTTTGAGGGAAGAGTGGCAGCCTTAAAACTCAGGATTTGGGCAATGTTTCTCTTGGTTAGGAGAGGAGTGTTGAAGAAAAAGATTTCGGATTTTTCCTGGTTGATGGTCATGCCAAAGGCTTTGGAAAAAGTGGAGAGAATGTTCTTGAGGGATCTAGCTTCCTGGACTGAGGGGTGTCCCATTAAAAGGTTGTCATCCATAAATTGTTGATGAGTGATGGGGGTATGCTCATGAAGCGTAAGACCCTTGAGGGTTCCTTGAGCTTTAGCCTGAGTGAGCATGCGGCCAAGACCTTCAGAAATGAGAATGAAAAGGAAAGGAGAAAGGGGATCTCCTTGTCTTATGCCTCGAGAAGGGTTGAAAGGTTTAGAGGGAACGCCATTGAGGAGAATGGAAAAGAAAGCGGTTGAGATGAGGCGTATCACCCAGCGAATCCAAGAGGGCTCAAAACCAAAGTCTAACAGGGTTTTTTCTATGAAGACCCAGTTGAGCTTGTCAAACGCTTTGGAGAGGTCCAATTTGAGGAGCATGCCCGGTTTTTTGGAGATCTTGAGGGAGTGAATGGCTTCATGGGACAGGATGATCCCGTCCAGAATTTGATGCCCTTCTACATAGCCAGTTTGTTCAGCGGAGATAAGAGAGGGCAGAAGGGGCTTGAGGTGATTGGCTATGATCTTGGTAATGATTTTGTAAAGCACATTATAGAGGGCAATAAGCCGATACTTATTGGGAGTTGAAGCCTTGTTTTCCTTGGGAATGATCGTGAGAAAGGTGGCGTTGAGGGCTGGCAGGATCCTCTGAGTAGTGCGGGATTCCTCCACCATTTCCCAAACCTCGTGCTTGATCAAGTTCCAACAGGAGTGAAAGAAGTTGACAGTAAAGTCGTCAGGTCCAGGGGCTTTCTCTTCTTTCATTTGTCTGACAGTCGTCTCCACTTCCTGAAGCGTGGTGGGCCTCTTGAGCATGATATTTTGATTCGCCATGACCAGAGAGGGAATGCGAGAGGTGACTTCTTAGATAGCCGTATCCCTGTCATGATCACTCTCAGTGAGGAGATCCGCATAATAGGAGATTAGCTCGGTTTCCATGTCTTTGTGGCTTTCCAGAAGAATACCTTCATTGTTTTTGACGTGGGTAATGCGGTGCTGTATAGTGGATCTGTGGAAGAAAGAGGTGTTGCGTTCCCCTTCCCGAAGCCATTTGATGCGAGATTTCTGCTTCCAGTATATATCCTCTTGTTTAGTTTGTTCCACGATCTTTAAAAGGAGCTGCTGGTTCCTGAGTATTGGTTTCCTCTGTGTGTCCAGAGGTGATGATCTGCTGCTGAAGGTGCTCCATTTTCTGTTCCAGTCTCTAGAAGAGCTTTGCTGGTGAAAATGTTCCCAAAGGTGTGCCGGTTCCAGTGTTTAAGGTGATGTTTGAGAAGTTTTAATTTGGATTGAAGTTTGTGCATGCACGAAGTGCCAACAACATGAGTGTTTAGTCACTAGCCTTTGATCATCTCTTGGAAATATGGGTGGGTGAGCCAGAATTTCTCAAACCGAAAAGGCTTTCTCATAGCCTCTTCATCAATCTGCCAATTTAAACAAATTGGCCAGTGATCTAAACTTGCAGCAGGGAGGATAGAGGCATGTATCTCATCATTTCGGAGCATGATATGTTCTGTGATGAGAAAGCGATCCAACTTGGAAGCAATCTAAGCATCTCCACCTCTGCGGTTGTTCTAGGTATGGATTCCATTATTGGTGTGAAGGTTGATCAGGTTGTTGTTGTTAATGAACCCCTTGAAGAGTTTGTCTTCCTTCGATATCATGCGTCGACCTCCGCGCTTGTCCTGAAGGGAGGTAATAAGATTTAAATCACCACCAAGGATGTCTATGGGGTGCGCTTGGTCCAGAGTGAGCCATTGGAGGAAGTCGAGAAAGGTCTTTTGAGTAGGGAGTTGCGGCCCATAGACATTGGTTAATCGGCCATGGAGGTTTGTACCAATGGGATGAAAATGGGTAGTGATGGAATGGTGTGAGGCCAGGAAGTTGTCGAGTTCCACTTCCGTGGGGTTCCAAGAGATAGTGAGACCTCCTGAGGTCCCAGAGGAGTCAATGGAGATGGAGTGTCTGCCGTGTCAGCGTTTGGACATTATAGAGTCAATATTGGAACTACTGGATTTGGTTTCTTGTAACATAAGAATGGTGGGTTTGTCTTGCTGGATCTTTTTCTTGATCATTCTGTGCTTGCTAGAACTGTTGATGCCTCTTATATTCCAGGATATAATCTTCATTGGTTAAAATTGGGTTGAGAGGGAAGAATTTTGTAAGCTGAGAATATTGACCTGATTCAACCAATCTGGTACCCAGATTGGCTATTTGTTAAAAAACAATTTTCCTTCCTCTTTTCTTGGTTTCCTTACTGTTTTTCTTGATTTCCTTGGAGGTGCTGGTGATTATACCCAGTTTGTTGTTGGCTTTAGCAGTGTGGAGAATGTCATTGAGCATTTGTATTTGCTTGGGGGCTATGTTTTGGATGGCGTTATTCTTGCATGCATCTTCCAAACCTAGAAGATCTAGATCCCCCAGATCTATGTCCCCCATTTCCTCATCCATTAGGACATCCTCTTATGGAGTGGATAAAAGAGGGTCTTGGATTTGAACTTCTTCCGTGACGGGCTGGGACTGCATTTCAGGGGTGGCCTTGGCTTGTTGGCTAGACTCAGCAGTATTCTTGCCTTTTTGTGCCTCCTGGTGAGGGCGTTTTGAGGTAAGGTGGACTTCTGTGGTTGCAATCGCTGGTTCTTCCATTTGGGATTTGACAATCCCAAAGCTGTTATTGGTAGAAGGGTTTGAGGGTTTGTTGATTGTAGGGTTTTTCCTTCCTCATCTTCGTTTACCAATAACCTTCTTGAAGTTGTCATCATCTGTTGAGAGGTTCGGCTTCGTGGGAGTTTTATTCTTAGGACAATCCTGGTAAAGATGACCGTGCTCGTGACATTTTCGGCATCTGAAGGGCACATGCTCATAGTCTAACGACTGAATCCATTCTGTGTTCTCATGTGCGAGAATAATGGATTTCGGTAGGGTTTTTGCAATGTGCATGTAAACACAAATACGAGCGTAAGAGGTATACCTTTGCTGTCTCGTTTGGTCGACAACTATAACAAAGTCTCCCAGCCCATTGCCAATGTCTTTGAGCATTTCCTCATCCTAATAATCTTGAGGAAGAGAATAGAGCCGAACCCAGACCGGGGCCCAGGAGAAGTTTTCCTTGTCCAGATTAAAGCGCTCCACCTAGTTCCTGAGAAAAAGACCTGCTGAGTAGAAGAAATAGGGCCTTCCTTCTAAGACCAGGTCTCTTTCCTCTAATAGGGTGAAGGTGATTGTAAAGAAACCTTTCGAGCCTAGCTGTAGGTCGAAGTGAGCCTTGGGACTCCATTTGGCTGTGATCCAGTGGAGCAGAGCTTTTTTCGTGGGCCAAATTTTGATGAATTTTCCGATAAGGGCATACGTCCTCATATATTCGATACGAGCATTGATCCTGGAGGGGGGCAGGTTTATTTTGGGTTTTTCTGATGACATGCCAATGCATGTGTGTGTTCGAGGTTTATCGTCGGCCTACGGTGTATTCTGCAGTTCCTCTTCAGACCTGACAGCGTCAAAGTGCGGAATCTCATCGGGGGTTGAATTGTCCAAGGGATGGGCGGTTTCTTGAGTCTGCGGGGGGCAGGCTTCTGGCTGTGATTGGGGGGAGCGCTGCGCCCCCGGGTTGGAGGCCATGGGAATGAACAGAGCGTAGGAGCAAGAAACCAGTAGGGGAGAAGTTCCAGGTGGTTACCAAGAAGCCATTGATCGACGCTCAGAAACCCTAGTCATCCTCCTCGATTTTGCCTATGAGGGATGTAATACTATCAATATTACAACAGTGGATCATTGCAGAAAGACATTACATGTACCGTTGGTGTTCAGGGTTAGTATTTGTATTACTTTGAAGAATGAATGATATAACAAAATGAACTTTTATCAAAGCATACTAATATACACAAAGAAACTAAACTAAAACAAGAAAATCACGAAAATTGACACCGACACAAATCCCCCCTAGGGGGATGGGGAGTGGGCTCTGAAGAGCCTACTCAAATATTTTATTACGATCGGTGACAAATCCTGTTAGGAAAGGCCACCTGGTTCTTATAGAAACTGAGCCCAAGGGCTTACAAATTTTTGAGAAAAAAACTATGGAGGTAGAGAGGAACTCCTGGGAAGCTTCAGATGGCCCAAAATTCAATTTATGTGCAGCGTTTCCTTCTCTTTTTCACGGACCTGCTAAAAAACAACAAGCTTTTATCAGTGAAACGTGCCCAAAAACACTTTGGAAGTGTCTTTGGACAACACAAAAAAAATTGAAAATTTCTAAGTTAAAAATTTGATTTTAAAGAAGGGCATGTAACTAAGAAAATTGGGATGAAAACCCAACTTCTTAGGTTCTTGGACAGCCTTTGCAAGGTTGCCAATAATGCACTAGTATGCTCGATTTAAGTTTAAAATTTAGGTAAAATACTTTCAAATGACAAGTTAAGAATACAACTCAAATTTGCTTGCAAAGGAATGTAGATTTAGCTAGATCTATTTTCGAAAGATGGATCTTTGGTAAGAAACTTTCAGATCTAGATTATGAGTGTTTAGAAGATTAGATCTAAGACAAATTTCACTCTAAGATGATAGATCTAAAGGGCAAAATCTAGGAACCAAGTAACCAAGTAGATTTTGAATTTTAAAGGGAGATAGAGTAGAGGACACGCTTGTAGTTGTGAAGATCAACCAAAGAGCTTCCGGTGGAAGCAGTTGGAGTATGCCAAGTAAAAAGGTGAAGATGATAAGGAACAGGCTTGTCCAATACCTTCTCCACGGTAACCTGTAACTACCGTAGATAAAAACTTGCAAAGAGATTTGTGAGATCCAATGAT
Organism: Pseudotsuga menziesii; assembly: GCA_001517045.1. Classification (NCBI taxonomy): domain Eukaryota; kingdom Viridiplantae; phylum Streptophyta; class Pinopsida; order Pinales; family Pinaceae; genus Pseudotsuga; species Pseudotsuga menziesii. Next base: position 15,240 of record LPNX010349295.1, read on the forward strand.
ATACATATAAAAAACTAGAGCAGCATGATAATAAACTTATTGAAAATGCCAGATCTTGATCTTTACAGACATATGAACAATAGAATCTATAAATAAACTTATTTAAAGACTCTTTCCTTTCGATTGGGAGCAATCCTGACAAGGTTAGATTCACAAATCAAGCAAGAAGAAATAAACCAGATACAAATTAGCTCAAGCATAAGCGACAATATTCATCCAACCAAATGCCTTGCACCATCTAGCCTCCAAAGCTTTTCTTTATTCACAATGAAAAATATAACAACAATATTGCAACTGAAAGCCTTTTGAAGCAACTCTAACTAGCTTCAACAGAGAGGATCATGCTTTATTTATAGCCAGAGCAGGAAAGAGGGGGTGCATAACACTGGAGATAAAGTCTGAGTGCATGTTGAGTTCGACGAGTGATTTGAGGGACAAGTTTGAGTTTGAGTGGAGTGACATCATAGAGGAGGCGCCACCTCTCATGAGGTAGGCGACCTCACTCTACCTATTTGCCATCACATAAAATGCCAATCCAACTACCCAACCATTCGCTATCTCCTGGCGTTGTCTCTCACGTGAGTCATGGCGTCACCTCTTTACCAACTTCATATCCTACATCAAAACTTTATCAAAAGTTTGAATCTTTAGTCACTTGAATGAATTCGCTAACTATGGGGGGTCCATTTGCCAACTTACATGGGCCATGCAAATTTAAGAGAGGAAGGGAGAAAACTCACGTGCGAGTTCACTCAAACTAAAGCATTCGCCACTTAAAATTTAACCAAAGTTTTAATCTTTTAGCATTTGGAAAAGGTTGCATGACTATTTGGACTCATTTTCCATGTCACCTCATTTATTAAACAAATCAAATTTGACTTTTTCAAACTTGTGCTTTAGTGCCAAATTGTTGCAACTTTAGCATTAAAATGTTGTTTTGTAGCTCCCTTAGCCGCCTGAAACATATGAAAAGTGGCCTCTAGGGTAAAGAGGACGCTCTGAGTGTGAAAACAAGCATCCCCACGCCAAAAACAAACTCCAAACTCGACTTTTATTACACTTACAAATTTTTTAATTAAACCATTAAAAAACGGTCAAAATTTTTGCGGGAAAGAATAATTTTCTCGGAACTGAACAAAATTCTAGGGGGACCTAGTACATGTCCATACGACTCAAATCGAATGCTTAGCATGATTATAAACATTGACATAGAGGCTCTAATAACCTCTTAAGGCCTAACCACCAAGATGACTACCCCAACTTTGGAGGTGTGAGTGAAAAACTCAGAAATTATTAGTCGTTCGTTCAATAACAAATAATTACTGTGGGAAAAAACACTCTGGGCTAGTCGGCTTGATGTCCAAGTCTAGTAAGCCAAGTCTTTTATAAAATTGACCATGCTAACACATTTTTACAATTTCCTCAAGGGGGTATGAACACGTGTTACAATTTTTTTTGAAAAATCTTCCAGAAAAGGCCTGGCAGACTTCTAAATTCTGATGAATGAACAAGTGTGCTTGTTCAAACTTTGTCGGCTCGCCTGAAAGTCCAACTAGGTGCAACTTAGTTGGTAACAGAGAGACAATAGTTCCTCATGTTCCTAGGCCCAAACCTAGCGTGTCTGAGAGACAAACAACAATCTGAGAGACATTGAAGTATTTGTTCTGGAACAACAATCTAAGAGACAAACAGTTCTGAAATATGATTGTCATAATTTAGTATCTTGATCTATGTTTCCAGCAGGAAACTATGTTATCGTCATAGAAGCGTACAGGTAAGACCAATTCACATAACGTAAATATGTTTTGATCTATAGCAACTCACAACGTTGTGCTTGAAATGTGCCTTCTGCCTCCATTTGATTGCTTCCAACACCCCCATATATTGAACCCTAGAGACTTCAACAGTAAATGTAAATGTTGGCAAATATCTCTCTCCTGATCTTGTACATTGATAAATAGGAAGTGATAGGCTCTTTTATTTTTCATATACTCACGAAGGAGGTTCCTACACAATCCTATCTCATGCTGGGAAGACGGAAAATAAAATGCCTAAGCATTAAAGTTACCACATTTACAAAAGTAGAAATAATTTTGTTCAAGGTTAGAACAAAAAAGAATGAGCATGCATATAGCAATTTAAGACAACAAAAAATCATGGCGACATTTACTTGTTTGATAAGAGATTTACATGTCTGCGACTCCTGTGTAAGCTTGGTAATCGAGACATAGATGGTTGCCTAAGCATATATTTTATGCGTAGGTGTTCCACCTGAGGAAACGAAAGAATAGGCTTATCTTCTTTTCTAGAAGACCACAAAAACGTCGAACCTTACCCTTGCAAAACATCTTCATAAAATAAAAAAGATTTAATTACCAGTTTTTAAAAGCTCTCAATACAATATCGAGAAAACTCTAGCTGCTTAGGAGAATACTACAGAAACCACCACAACAAATATTGAAAGGGAACATCGGAACTGAACAACAGACATTGAACTGCATATTCATGGTTAGATAGATGAATAGGAGAGTAGGGGTAGTAAAGTAATGCCTAGAGTTTGATGATCAAGGATAATTAAGCAGTATTGAAGAGCTGTGAAGAATAGTCACCTCAAGAGAAGAAACCCTAACAAACATCACCTGGGAGTGGTATAAGGCCTAGAAAAATGTATGCCCACTGACTACTTGGTTATTGGCTTCTTATTGAATTTGAGATTCGATTTCTACCATGTAGGAACTTTTATTTTCCCAAAAAAGAGAGACGACAAATGAGGAGAAGGAAAAATTAGCTGAGTGAACTCCAATTATCAATCACAGATAAAGGTGGTTCTTGGATTTGTGGAGGAGCAGGATATCCATCTTTAATCACAGTCATGGACAATGTCCTCAAGATTGAGAAGAAGGTTAGAAGGAAAGTATTACTACAATATTTTAGCTAATAGTCTGAATTTTTAAGAAAAATTTAGCACAAATGCAAGACTTTCGCCCTTTAGACTATCACTTGTTATTCTAAGAAATTTGTTGAATTTGAACTTAAATATATAGGTATCTTGACACCTTTACTGCATTTTTTATTACACGAAAGATCATAAAGTCAGAAGAGCCAAATGAGTAGTATATCTCTAGTGATAGATGTGGAGATGAAAACATTTCTCCAATGTTTAGTTTTATAGAAACAAATGTCTTGGTAGATACAGATTGGAATATTCATATTGCTTAAATGGAGAAGGAACAACCTCTTGTTAGTGATGGTCTAGCTACCATGTTTAGTGATGATTTGGGCATGGATGTTGAACAAATGACATCTATAACTCCACCTTCGAGTCAAACATGGGGACTTGGTTCCTGCCCTTGGAGTAATTTGCCTGGCGTTTGTTAAGATGCAAATATTCATCGACTGTTTAGAAGTACCCTGGTAGCAAAATGACATTTTACTGAAAAGGTGTTTTAAAGCAGCGTGCAAATATGGGTTACCATTTTATGATTTTGGATGAATGATATAAGTTTTGATGGACAGTTAGAGCTCTTTGGAGGGGCAACTGCCAATTATGCTTTGAGGAGCATATACTATCAAGGATAGATGTTGAATACTATGCCTATTTATGGTGTTTTAGTGTTCTTGCTCATCTAAAGCAACTAGGCTAAGTTAGATTTTCACCAGTAGCGATGCATATTATGTAAGAAGTGTGGTTTAGATGTAGTGTGATTAGGTAGCTAATGTGAGCTTTAAACTATGGTGGATGTTAGTCAAATTTAAATGTGCCAACTGCCTCTCTCAAACATGAATGAGGATAAATATCTTAACATCTATGTTTTAAAGAATTTGTATGCCTATGTTTTTTAATGACTATTTGGCTGTTTGAAACTTTAAAGTTGATCTAGCAGACTTGGCAAATTTGATATTTTATGCATAATTTTTTGGCTTCTTGCCTGCAGATTAATTTTTGCTATTTTTTTTTGTCTGTGATACATTTGAATCCTATGTGGCTTAAGATTGAGGCAACCTGCATATGATATATACTATGAAATGCCGTGTCTTATTGTGCAACAATATGCTAAAATATATGATTTGAAAGTCATGTGCTAAGTTACCAGGATATGGATACAGATTTGCTAGATTTTTTAAACCCTAGGATCCGGATACAGCGGGGAAATGACAAATACAAACAAATATAAAAATATTTTTATAATAAATAGAAAAGTAGAATGAAGAAACAAAACTATTTAGGAAACACAAGAGTAGAACTATAAGTTATTGCCAAACAAGAGAGTTTATGTACCATAACAGATAATTTGATAAGTTATGATATTGATAATTTTAAAAACCATTTCAGCATGGACTTGAAGCAGGTCATAATAGTGTTTTTGTGAACCACATCGGGAATAAAGTGGTTTTCTTGAACGCTATGGCAAGACTACATAACAGTGTAGATGAAGTGAGCAACAACATAGTTCATAAATATAGATCAACCCTTGACAGTACCTTGACCATAAAGATATATCAAATAAAAAACGTTTAGAGAAGACTTTGATATTGATATATCAGAGTTCAAGAGCATATCTTGACATAAGGATAGATCAGACCTCGAGCAGGAATGGGATTTACGCTTTTAGCCCTTAGGTGTTTAGGGATTTTTAAGTTTTTCATTAAAAAATAATTGTTTGGGGGATCAATGGGTCATAGAAGTACTAGAAGTTGCAGGATCCGTTTGAAAATTTCAGGAATTGTTTGATTTTTCACATGATCCATTTGAAAATCTCAGGAATTTTTAATTTTTCACAAGATCCGTTTCATGGGACCAGGATACGTTTCCTTCTGTAGGGGATCCGTTACCTTGGTGGATCCGTGGATGCTAGACGCTGGGGTGGTGGATCCGTCTGTCCCATAAAAAAAATTAAAAGTAGGAAAAAAGAAAAAAGAAAAGAAGAATACATGCATCAATGTGTTGTAGGATAGTGGAGCTTGGGTGGGGGGGAAGTGTTCGTCTGTCTCATAAAAAAACAAAAAATAAAAAATAAAAAAGAAGAATTCATGCATCATTGTGCTGTAGCATAGTGGAGCCCGGGTTTGGGGAAGTGTCTGTCTGTCCCATAAAAATATAAATAATAAAAAATATAAAAAAGATAAAAAATAATTGTGTTGTAGCATAGTGGAACCTGGGTGGGGGGTAGTGTCCGTTTGTCCCATAAAAATATAAAATGTCAAAAATATAAAAACTTAAAATACAAAATAAGGATGCATGCATTAGTGTGTTGTAGCATAGTGATGAAAGGGATGTGTGTTGTAGTTTAGTGTTGAAAGTTTTGTGGATGTGATCCCTCTCAGTGCTTTGTAGAACAAGAGTTAGATGGGTCTATATTGGTTGTGCATCTATTCTAGGATGAGGTATTGATTTTCTATTCATTTTATGTATCTATTCAATTTTTCCTTGGGCATTCTATTTCACATTTTGGGGCAGTTGCTAGTAATATTCTCTCCGGTTGAACCTTTTTAGTTTCAGATGTATCTTAGCCTGACCGCAACTCAGCTGTTTATCACACCATGCAGATGGTTTCAATCAGAGTCGTTCGTTTGGAAATGCTGCTTATATAAGCTTACAAGTTACAACTGTTCTTTGGCTAAGCTGCATGCTATGAGGGGTGTTTCTATATCTCAAAATCACCCAGGACTTGTGCCTGGCCTCATCCACATCCACTTGGGGGAAGCTTAAGTCTCTGTGTTAACACAACCTCGATCACCTCACTGCCTTCCTCTATGGCTAGACAACAAAACTGTGGGCTTTTCAATTATAGTTTTGATGGCTTTCCTTATTATTATGAACTATTTTACAGTAACAAGTATTTAATGCAATGTTATAGGAACCCAACTGGTTTTTGACAAACCGGGCAGTTGGACCAGTTTACAGGGTTTTCTGGGCCAAATCATGAGCTCAGACCGCTTTTGGCTGGTTTTGTAGAGAACCATCTGGTTTCAACAAGGAACTAAATGCTAAGTTACTGAAAACGTCTAGGAAGGGGAGGGGAAACACTGTTCCCTGTTTCGGAAACTGAAACGGATGGGATACGACTTGGAAACAACACTGAAACGTTTCCAAGCCATATCCAAAAATAAAAAATCTTTCCAGGCCGTTTCCAGCCGTTTCTTGAAACGTTTCGAGAGTTTCTAGCCATTTTTTGAAACGTTTCCAGCAGTTACCTGGTTTTCTGAAACGTTTCAGCTGCTACATGGCAAGTTTTTGACTAGAAATAGTGATTTTTTGACATGAAAATAAACAAATAAATAACTCCAAAGGAAAACTATAAAACCTTAATCCTAAATTGAACCTCAAAACTTAGATATAAAGCCTCAATGCTTATAAATCAAGAGCCAAACCTTAATCCTAAATTGGGGAATGGTAATCTGACATTTTATGTCTCATGGGTTTTGTTTCATTGTAATTTTCCAAAATTGATAGAGGCTTACTGTTGGTTCAAAAAATCATTGATCTGTGGACAATTTATTGTATCAACTCCAACTCCAATAATGGCATGCCTTGTCTACTTATTCTGTAACAGTAATATGCAGGTGCATGTTGTCACCTATATGTATGTACATTCACAGTCAATTTTGTAGAAACCTTGAAATCTGCCATTTTCATCTCAAATGAGACAATGGATCTATATCGTAGAGTTTTCAGTGTTAGTGCTGAAATGAATTTCTTCAACAGTCCCACAAGAAATTTCAAATCTTCCTAATGTAGACACCACAAAGATTTCAAGCATAGATCATTTCAGCAGCCCTTATGGAAGATATATCTCCATACACAGATCTGAAATTTATAGTGGAAATATAACAATGATAAATCAGATATGGAAGTTCATTAAGCATGCTAAAACAACATAGGATTCAGCCTTGCTGTCCCAATAAATCAACATACTAAAACTGCCACGAAACTTGCTCAATACATGAGAAAGAATCAGGTCTGCAATCACAAATTTAGGACAGCAGTAGTACACTTCATATTATCACAGTAACGATGATAAAGCGCAAAACCTTGGCTCATCTCAAGCTGGTACGACAAGTCCTTTTGGCTCATCCCAGGCAAGGACTCTTCAATGCGTCTCAAACCCTAGTTAGTGCATCCATAATCATTAAAATCCCTAACCAGCAATACAAAGGCCAAGCAAGGCATCTCACCAAGCTCTACAAGCTAATCATTGGAGCTTTTAAACATGCTAGCATCACATCAACTGTCAATCCCCAACATCTCCCACTTGCATCAGACAAGCTATCAAGGAGATTCACACACTTGCATCCCACAAGTTACAATACTCAATACTTGCCTCTCACAAGCCAATATATCCTAGCGCCAGCATCCCATGAGCACTAATCCTTGTTACAAGATTAATACATGATCTTACAAGCCTGTCCAAATAGCGAGCTTCACACCAACTATTAATCTCTAAGATGCAAAGTAGTTGTTCTTAACGAAGACACTCTCCTCCCTTTATATAGAATAAGCTGAGGGAGACTAACAATAAACATGGATTAAATCCACAAAGCAATGCTAGGCTAAGTCTACAAACAAAGCCCCAAATGGAGTGTTCTTCAAAGCAAGGTCTCAGCATGTCACAATAGGGTTTGTCCAACCCCCAAGGTGGTGCACCCTCCAAGCTAGGTGTCCACATGTCAAACACTCCATCCTCCAAGATGTTGCATCTTCTAATCAATGGCTCCTCAATTCAAGCGTTCCTCCTCAAATTGTGTAAGGTTGTTACATGCTCCTAGTGCCAAGCACATAGCCTTCAAGTGCCTACCAGGTTACCACCCTCCTCCAAAGTGGTTACTCCACACATGCCAACTGTCTGTCTTCCAATCTTTGACAAACTCACTATGGATTTTGCATTTTTACATTTTGGCATTCCGGACCTTTGATACAGATATTTACATGTTTTTGAGGATGTACCACCACTTGTATCTTGTATCTTTCTTTACTTTATTTTATCTTATTTTTGGCTTTTCTAGGAGCTGCATTTGCACCCCCACATTGTAATCATACTGGATGTATCCTTTAGTCCCATTGACCTACTTTTGTGGTCATTCGTTGGGCATTAATAAAATGATCTTTTCTTATCTTATCTTATCTTATCTTATCAACAAATACACTCTTGTAGAAGATGCCAAGTATGCCACATGCCAACTACCACATCAAGAAGTGCACCTTCCTAGCACCTATCCCAAGGCAAGCATACACCCAATCTAATCTCTTCAGTTGTAAGTAAAAAATAAACAAAGGGGCTAGGAGACCACAAGCCCTTCACATCCCATGAAGTACTCCCTAACTTAGGAGAAAACTGTTAAACTAGCAGCAATAAGGAAGGTCTTCCTGCATGCATGTGTTCTTGCATGCAAAAGACTTAAATTAGGAAGCCAATTGTATTTAATTATTTTTCCTAAGTTTACTTTGGAAAATAACTAAAGCGATCTAATTGTTTATTAATTTTAGTGAAACACTAGTTAAAGTGAAAATGAAATTAGGGTTTTCGCTTTACCTAAAGTTATAAAAGAGAGATCAATTGGTGGAGATGACACACTTGTATTTTGACAGAGACATGATACAGACAGGGAGAGAAAGTCAGATAGAGGATTTAGCTGAGAAGACGGAGTAGCGAGCAGCAGGATCACCGAGCTTTGTACAACTGGGCCGTACACTCACACAGGAGGGTGTTGAGGTTTAGCTGGGATTTTCCTAGTGATTCTGTCGGCTACTACATTCGCCAGGTTTGGGCGAATTTGCTGTGATTGTAAAATTTCCATATTTTCTCATAATTAAATCTATATCTGACTACTGCACTGGTTTTCCCATCTTGGGTTTTCCAGGGGTTTCCATACCCAAAATAATAGTGTCAATATTGTGATGCGATGTTGTGATTTATTTCTCTTTTTTATATTCCACTGCATACTGTAAAAGACATTCATGTGTGATGATCAGTAGAGATTTTGAATGCACTGTTAGCCCTAGTTTGAATATTAAAGGAAAATTTACATGGTATCAGAGCTCTGGTGATCTAAAGCTGAGAGATTTGCAGCAGCAATGATAGATCATGGGCAAATCTATAAGAAGACACAAACCTAGACTTCTAGATATAGGGTTTGATAGGTACACTTCACTATGTCCGTGCAGTTGAGAGTTGAGGATAGACTCTAGGGTGCTCAGAACTTTCCTACATGGAAAGAAAGGATCACAAGGATCCTAGATGTCAGTGATGCAGAGTAGCACATTGACTCCATGAAGGTTGCACCCACAGATCCAACAGATCTAGCATCTTGGAAGAAGATTGATTCGAGAGCCATGGTGATTATCATGGATGAAGTGAAGGACCATATAGCCCCTCACCTTTTTGGTAAGAAGACCGCAAAAGAGATGTAAATGGCTTTGGAGAGTTTGTACCAAAGCAAGAACGAGAATCGAAAGATGGTGTTGCAAGAGAGGATGTGCAACACCAAGATGGCTAAGGGAGGAGTGGTGCCTTATCTCACGAGGCTTACATAGATCAGGGATGAGCTTGGAGCTGTTGGCTCTAAGACAATGGATGAGAAGCTAGTTCAGATAGCCGTCAATGGTTTCTCTAAGCCATGGGACACCTTTGTCAAAGGTGTTGTGGCTAGGGAGAAGCTCCCTGATTAGTAGAGACCATGGGATGACTTTGTGCAGGAGGAGACCTACATGGGTCAAGGATCAGGCTCATCCAGCAGTGCTCCACAGATTGTGGATGAGGAGGCTCTATCCCTTACAGGGAAGAGCAAGGGGAAGGAAAAGAGGAAGAAGGATGGTAAGAAGAACCTTGACATGTCAAAGGTCAAGTGTTTTATCTGCTACAAGTAGGGACACTTTGCCACCTAGTGGCCAGACAAGAAGAAGAAGAGTAACACTCAGATGGCTAGATCTGCAGAGGTGGATGAGTTCAGCAGGAACTTCGATGAGGAGTTTTGCTTGATAGCTTGCATGGGAAGCACCATAGGGAGAAGCATATGGTACATTGACAGTGGAGCATCTAGTCACATGACTGGACATAAGAGATTCTTCAGTGACTTGCAGGAGGGTGGAACAGGGATCCACGTTGAGCTGGGTGATGATGCGCGGTGTCAGGCGCAGGGAGTTGGTATTGTTTCATTTGAGAGGGAGTCTGGCAAACCCCTCAGTTTTGCTGATGTGTTATATGTTCCAAGAGTGACCAAGAACCTTATATCAGTGTCCACTTTGGAGGACAAGGGATATCGGGTGAAGTTCCGTGACCATAGAGTGTATATCAGGCCCAAGGAGTTAGATAGGAACTTGGATTTAGTGATTGGCAGGAGCAGGAAAGTGTACAAATTACACTTTGAGCCTGCAAAGGCTCTAGTTAGCAGCAACAACAGCAGTCAGGGTGAGTTGTGGCATAGGAGGATGGCACACTTACACCATGGAGCACTGAAGCATTTGAGACAGGCAGTCCTTGGAGTTCCTCAGGTACAAGAGGAAAAGCATAACCACTGCAAGGCTTGTGCTTTGGGGAAGAACATCAGGAAGCCTTTCCCACAGAGTGAGCACAAGTCTAAGGAGCCTTGGACTTGGTGCATTCGGATGTATGCGGACCTATGAGTGTCAATTCATTCAGTGGTTATAGTTACTGCGTAACCTTCATTGATGACTATTCCAGGAAAACCTGGATCTATTTCCCGAAGGCCAAGTCAGAGGTCTTTGAGAGGTTCCGAGAGTTTGAAACTCTCGTGGAGAACCAAACAGGAAAGAAGATTTGGGTGTTGAGAACAGACAACGGGGGTGAGTACACCTCCAATGAGTTCATGGAGTATTTTTCGGCAGAGGGGATCAAGAAGGAGCACACTGTGCCCCATACCCCACAGTATAATGGAGTTGCAGAGCGGAAGAACAGGACGATGGTTGGAGCAGCCAAGGCCATGCTATTTGATCAGGGATTACCACTATTCCTCTGGGCCGAGGCATACAAGACTGCAGTATACATTCAAAACAGGTTTCCCCACACAGCTTTGGGGAGGAAGACACTGGAGGAGGCCTTCACAGGCACTAGGCCAAATGCGAGTCACATTTGCATATATGGCAGTGTTTGCTATTGTCATGTTCATACTGACAATAGGAAGAAGCTGGACCCTTTTGGAGAGAAGGGGTTACTTGTTGGTTACAACGAGATTTCGAAGGCATATAGAGTTTACATTCCTGCTCGCAGGAGGATCATTGTGAGTAGGGATGTCCAGTTTGATAAGGACAGGGCCTTGCGGAGATCTTTGGACTTACCAGCAGAGCAACAACTAGCACAGGAGTCGGGAGTCAGGTTGGAGGAGCCAGATGTACAGGTATAGGTACAGACACATAGCACGGGTTTTGGTGGTCAGAGGGAGTCAGGTGGACAGGATCCTACAGTCATTGAGGATGAGTTGCAGCAGGAGACGGATATCCAACAACTGCAACAGGTTGACACTAGGCCAAGGCCTAAGTGGTTTAGGTCCACAGTACAGGATTCCAGGTAGGTTAATCCTCCACAGAGATCTTTTAGATGGAGTGTACCACCAGAGAGGCTTAGTTTCATGGCACTGATGACATAGTTGATTAAATCTGAACCTTTCAGCTTCAGAGAGGCTGCACAACATGATGTGTGGCAGGAGGCTATGGTTGAGGAGTATGACTCCATTATGAAAAACTGGGTATGGGAGGTTGTGCCGAGGCCACAAGGGAAAAAGGTGGTGTGATCCAGATGGATCTACAAGGTGAAGCATGCAACGGATGGAAGTGTGGAGAAGTACAAGGCGCGCTTCGTGGCAAAGGGGTTTTCACAGAAGGAGGGTATTGATTATGAGGAGACCTTCGCCCTTGTTGCCATGTATTCTTCCATTTGGAGCATTATCTCATTAGCAATTGAGATGGGTTGGCGTGTCCATTAGATGAACGTCAAGATTGCCTTCCTCAATGAAGTGATAGAGGAGGAGGTGTATATTGAGCAACCAGAGGGGTTTGATGTGGAGAACAGGGAGACGCATGTTTGCATATTGCATCGAGCTCTTTACGGGTTCAAGCACGCTTCTCGAGCATGGTACTCGAGGATTGACAGCTATCTATGGGAGATGGGATTTCAACGGAGTGAGGCTGACCACAACCTGTCCTTCTTGATAGGTGAGGTGCCTCTCATACTGGTCTTATATGTGAATGATCTATTTTTGACAGGAGATGAGAGGCTGATTGGAGACTGCAAGTCCAATCTTGCAGTGGAGTTTGAGATGAAAGACCTTGGGCTGATGCATTACTTTTTGGGCTTGGAGGTTTGGTAGAGAGATGGATGCTTCTTCATTGGATAGAGGAAGTATGCAATAGAGATCCTGAAGAGATTCAGGATGGAGGACTGCAAGCCTATGGCCATACCTCTAGTTTCCAACTGGAGGAAGATTGATGCATCAGGGTTAGCTGGAGTTGATCCTAACTGGTATCATCAGCTTATCAGATCGCTTATGTATCTGGTCAACTCTCTACCAGACATCATCTTTGCAGTCAACTCTTTGAGTCAATTCATGGCGGACCCTCGGAGAGTGTATTGGACGGCTACGAAGCACATACTTCGCTACATTAGAGGTACAGTGGAGTATGGATTGGTTTATGAGTGCAGGGGGAGTGTACAATTAGTAGGATTCACAGATGTCGACTAGGCAGGATGTGTAGAAGACCAGAAGAGTACTTTAGGTTGTTGTTTCAGCATCGGATCAGGGGTTGTCTCTTGGTTCAGCAGGAAGCAGAAGTCAGTTGCATTGAGCTCGGCAGAGGCTGAGTACATGGCAACCAACATGGCTGCTTGTGAGGGTATGTGGCTGAGGAAGTTACTTTCAGGGTTATTCGAGTGTGAGCTAGAGGCTACAATAGTTCACTGTGACAATCAGAATGGCATCAGGCTATCTAAGAATCCAGTGTTCCATGACCGGAGCAAACACATAGACATTTGGTACCACTTCTTGAGAGATTGTGTTCAGAGGGGAACCATTAGGTAGGAGTACATACAGACAGTTGAGCAGGTGGCGGACATTTTCACCAGGGGACTTTGCAGACAGAGTTTTGTGAAGTTCAGGGATAAGTTAGGGTTGCTACCGAATCCCTTCCTTGTTGAGAGGGAGTGTTAAACTAGTAGCAACGAGGAAGGTCTTCCTGCATGCAGAAGACTTAAATTAGGAAGCCAATTGTATTTAATTATTTTTCCTAAGTCTACTTTGCAAAATAACTAAAGTGATCTAATTGTTTATTAATTTTAGTGAAAGACTAGTTAAAGTGAAAGTGAAATTAGGGTTTTCACTTTACCTAAAGTTATAAAAGAGAGATCAATTGGAGAGGACACACTTGTATTTCGATAGAGACAGGATATTGATAGAGAGAGAAAGTCAGACAGAGGAGCGAGCAGCAGGATCACCGAGCTTTGTACAACTGGGCCGTACACTCACACAGGAGGGTGTTGAGGTTTAGTTGGGATTTGCCTAGTGATTTTGTCGGGTACTACATTCGCCAGGTTTGGGTGAATTTGCAGTGATTATAAAAGTTCCATATTTTCTCATAATAAAATCTATATCTCACTGCTGCACTAGTTTTCCCGTCTTGGGTTTTTCCGGGGGTTTCCATACCCAAAATAATAGTGTCAATATTGTGATGTGGTGTTGTTATTTATTTCTCAGTTTTATATTCTGCTGCATACTGTAAAACATATTCATGTGTGGTTATCAGTAGAGATTTTGCATGCACTCTTAGCCCTAGTTTAAATATTAAAGGAAAATTTACAAAAACACTTATGGAGCAACCAAAAGTTATCAAAGTTTTCAAGTGCTAGTTTAGGCTGTAACTTATGCTTTCAAGATGCATCCTTGTTTGAATTTCTATAATATTCAAATTCTTGTTTACCTGTCAGAATGCCCATATTTCATTGTTTCCTGATAGATTTGACATTCTCTTGATATTTATTTGCAGGTAAATAATAATGCATATCATTAAATTTTTCTTGTTAAGTGTGTTTCAGAATTTTAATACAAAAGCATAGCCGTGACTTGCGGGAAATGCGAATCATCTCATACTTCCGGCAGTGTTTCAATGGAAGTCCAGAAAATATCACAACATATAAAGAGCTTGCTTATGCCTTGGCTTCTTATCCTCCTTACCAAGTTCCTATACCAAGCATAAAGGTTGCACATCTCCACTGTACGGTGAGTACATATTTCCAAGGTTGCATATCTCCAATGTTTGATTTTGAGTCAAACATTGTGTGTCATTAGATGTTTATCTTGAGGGATTTATTTTCTTGCTCTGTACAAGTTACGTTACAAAACAACCATGTAAGTTCTGTTTGTTTTTTGGTATTTTTTGCTGCTTGTTTCTATGTTTTGGAAGAGGGTGAATATGAGGCAAGAATTTTTAGTTATTATTCAAATTACACTAATTTGTGTTATATTTTATCCGGAGAATTAGAATTTAATTTGAGAAGCCTAACTTGTGTTATATTTTATCCGGATAATTAGAATTTAATTTGAGAAGCCTAACTTGTGTTTGGCAGCTAATTGTCTCTTTTAAGTTCTACCAGAAATAGTATGCAAGGGTATAGTTTCTCCAACAACTGGTCAAGAAACAAAAAATGTGATCGAACACTGTTTCTTGGGTGTTTATCTGCTCATAATTAAGAAAAAAGAAATGCAAAAACTAAACAGCTAAACAGTATGATGTAAATGGGTTGATTTATAACATTGATACTGTTAATTTGGTGGATTACTTCCAAGTCTTGAACAGATTTGTATGAACTAATTTATTTCTAATGTGCATAGTGTTGGACCCTGGGGCAGGGTTGGGGAGTGGGGTGAGGGGTCGGGAGGCGGGTGTCTCTTTCCCTGAAACCTTCTGGCTCCCATTTCTTGTTCAGTTGTAGTTTTCTGTTTCCAATTTGTCGTTTCTGGGCAAAGTTCAAAATAATATGAAATATCTGATCATAGGTTTGATGAGGAAGAATTCCTTTAAGCTGCTGGGCACGTGATGATGCTCCCAAAATTGTTTCAGGTACCGGACAGTGAACTATATTATAGTTTGAATGGGACCATTGTAGGTCTGGCAATCAGTTCTAAAAATTGTGGAGAGACACTTTCAGACCTTTCTCAACCTATTTGCGTTGGACTTGGTGAGTTTCGAACCCTTACATGTCTTTTGTTATTGTTTTCCTTCCTTTTCAGCATAATGTCCGAAATCATGATCATTTATCTGTGTGACCTGATCACACTTGCAAGAGATACTATTCTCCAATATTATTCCTGTTGTCTATCCATTCGTTTCTGTGCAGTGGAAAAATATCAAGTGATTATTCAGGGGAAATGGCCCTCTTTGTACTGTGACTGATGAGGGTAATTCATTGTATGTATAACTCTACTAATAGGGCTCTAATGCAACCAGGCAGTCTTTTAGGTGGTGGCTTGAAACATGCAAACTTGATTGGATTGAGAACTCAGAATCCGATTGGACAATGAATAAAATAATGTTCTATATAAAAATGTCTGAATATGATTTGAATACGAGGGATGGCCCACATAAATAATATTTGCATGGGCTTGGTACCTTATGAACAAAAGGTAGGACTTTTGGAATAATTCAATTGTTTTTTTATTTACTTGTTTTTATTATAGCTTTTTGACTTTTTATATCTTTTGTTATAATTTTATTTTTATTATATGTATGTATGTAAATCTTTTATTATATATATATATTTTTATACATAACATTGCCCTCTCTTTTTAAGATGCTTTGTTTTCAAAGCAAGGGTAATGAGGAATATTGTTGAATAAACGTTTCTGTTTCCCATGATGTGTCCTCTTTTGGAAGATTCTTCCACTTAATGAGATACTCTTTAATTATTCTCAAGTGTAGTTTTTTTTTTTCTCGGATGGTAATGATAGCTTTTGGTTCTAAAATGAGTTTCCCGGATTGATGTTGGACCAACTTGTTAGGATTATTAATCCTCCCTTGTCCAATTTGGTCATATGTCTAAATCAGGAGTCATGTCTAAATCGGGAGTCCATCCAGTTTATTTTTAGTCACTAGCACCATTGGGTCCACTTGGCCTAATTGGGGACATGTTCCAATTACTAAAGTGTGGGGAACACTAATTGAGGCCTACTGCCACTGATTGCACTTGCATGCATCAGTTTAGGAGCCTCCTAGATCAATTCCTACAATTTAGGAGCCACTGGGAGTGCCGATACCAACCTTCATCAGTTGAGTTCAGTTAGTGACTAGTCAAGCTGAGTTAGGAGTCAGTTACATTCGGTTCTAGTCCTCTACATTTAGTTAGTGCTAGGTTTGCATGGCTGCATGCAGGAGAGGCGCATTTCTCACCTACCACAGTCAGTTAGCCTCAGTCAACACTGAAGTAGACACTTGAGTTGTGTTTTAGAACTCTGTTGAACTCTGGTAATGGTTTAGACAAGGTCAGTTAACTATTGAGTCCTCCGACAGTGATTTAGACAGGGTCTTAGTTGCCTATAGTCAAGTAGAGTCTAATCAATTTGAATTTCCTCATGTGGATTCGAATTGCATGTGACTGTTTAAGCCATTGTACTTCATTGTAATTATTATCTAATTACTCTTTGATTAATGAAAAACATTCACAGCTGCAAGCCATTTTTGCACTGTTTCATTCTTCAATAATTGAGTAAATGGTGTGATCTATCTTGTGAGTTGTGTGTTTGTCCACAGATCTATGTGCTCAATTTAATATGGTATCAGAGCCTCGGCGGACAAGGCACTTCTCCTTCCTAGATCTCCTATCGGATCATTTTTGAGCAAAATTGCTCCTTCCAGCTCTGCACTAGAAGCATAAATTTTACCACTTAATACCCCATGTTAAGGAATTGTTGATCAAGCTTGCTTGATCAATTATGTTGGGTGTGATGAAAACCTAAAATGTGCAGGCAGTCCGACCTTACTTTGTCTTTTTGTGTAATTGCAGGTACAACTTCGAATGGATTCTGTTACCAGCTTATTTGTACCATAGTTGGATCAGCTAAGGAGCCACCATTTGACAAACATGATAAATGTTTGTTTCCAGTGTATGAGATGATTTGCCTTTGTGCCTAGCCAGTTTTTGTTTTGAATAATTATGACCATGGCCCCGTGGGGTTTGTAATAAAGTGTGCTAGTAGGGGTTTGAGTGGTTCGGTCCCCTAAGATGTAGAATTTCAACCAAGGTATTCCAGGGAGTTTTTTGCCCTTGTCAATTATGCTTTGCCTATAGCCGAGTATAATTGACGAGGTTTTCTCCCGCATCCTCCAAAGCTGGAATGCCCGATTTTGAATTTTGGGCTTGGGGGGGTTATTAGAGCCCAACTGAAGTGTATGAACCTAATAGACACTAGTAGAATAGAGCATGGTCATGTCACTAGGACCCCGAGAAAAAAATTTGAAATTTTTTTACCGGACGCGTTGGATTTAGGATTTTAATTATTTTTTAATTTTTCCTAAGTTTTTAATTAATTTTTTCCATAAATTAAATGGAAAAATTCAAATTGTAATAAGTCAGCCATCCGGGGTCCGAATTCAGTGATTGAAGGCTCTAACCCTAAGCTAAAAATCATTCTTGATCAGCCAGCCAGCTAACTCCAAGTTTCAGAAGTTCATTCAGCCTCACAATTAATAATTTCTCAAAAAAGTCATTTACGAAGAAATTGTTAATTAAAATATTAAAAATGAATATTTTGGAGAAAATAAAAAACTCTCCAAAATTAACCAAATTGAATAAAATAAAAGGCTAAATGACATGGCATCGGGCATTAATGATGATTGAGGTTGGCACAAATCTTCTTTAGTTAACAATCGGAGAGCATTGAGTTCTCATCCACTTGGCCAATTCACCTCCTTCAGTGATGACCATGCTTGGGTGAGTTGGAGCTTGTTTATTGGCTTGATGGCATGTTCGAGGTGAAAAGCAAGAGGTATCGTCCTTGAATCATGGTTTGCTAGGGTTTTGGCTCCTCCAAACCTAGCACAAGCCTCCTTATGGCCTCACGCCTACCTTCCCAAGCCTATCACGTGTGCCTCTCCTCTTCCTCACGTTAAAGCATTAAAACCTCACGTTTTTGCTTGTGGAGGTCTCGTTTGGATGGTGGTTGGAGTGGTTGGGGTTGGAGTGGGGGCGCCTTGCCTAGGTAGAGGCCTCCCCTCACTCCTAGCTTCTTTATTTTTGGTTTGGCTCTCTCATATGGCTACAAAGCTAGGTTTGCGCCCTCCTTGGGTTTTAGGGTTCTAGCACTCTCTCATTGTATACATAGAGGTTCTTTTAGCTCTATTAGGATCAGATTTTTGGCATAGAAGCTATGGAGAATTTGTACTGTAACATTTTGCTTAAGATTGAATAAAGTTGACAACTTTGGAGGTCAAAGTGGAAGTTCTATGTTGGTCATGATTCATCGTGTGAGGTGATACCTTTCTTTGCTCCTTTCTTATGGATTTTTAAGCATTTGGTTGTGTAAATTTTGAAGGCTAACAATCTAGCACTATTTTATATAAC
>LPNX010349295.1:34079-83001 GCA_001517045.1 Pseudotsuga menziesii
TTTAGTTTAATCTAAGTTTCTCCTCTCTCCAATATTTCCCTGTATCTCATGTTTGTTTTGACTTGAGAAAGTAGCTTGGGATTTGATCCCAAGTGCCACATAATTTTGTGGCTACTTCTCTTTCCCCGCTAGCATCCTTGCGTACATCCAGCTAGTCTGGACGGTTTCGGGACTAGTGCTTCTAGTGGTCACCTTGTTCGGAGGTTGATCCCACCGTTTTTGTTGATTATTGAGTGATTTTCCCCCCTTCTTCTAGGTTGGATTTGGCCTCCTTCCACCTTGTTGTGTGCTTTTCTTTTTGGTTTTCTTCGCTGCCCTCTTTTTGCATTTTTATGACCACCACTTTTCTCTTCTTTTGTTGCCCCGTTTTCACCATTTTTTGCAGCTCATCGATTGTCTAATTCACTGCCCTATTCTCCCCATCTTTTGCTTTCAGTTTCCTGTTTTTATTCCTTCCTTTTTCCTCTCTTTTCTCTTTTGTTTCAGCCTTCTTTTGCCCCCTTTTTTGCTCTTTTCTATCTTCTTCTTTTGCCCCTTTTTGCAAGTTTGAAGAAAGGGTTTTAAATAAAAACTAAATCACTCTCCTTTTTACATAAAGTCCAATAAAAAAGTTTCATGCTTTATTTCAAAAGTCCTTTCAAAGGTTGAATTCCTAAAGGCAAGTTGTAAATCTCAATAAAGTTTATCTTTTTGTTTGAGTGGGGTTTTTAAGCCCCCACTCTCAACCTCCCCCATTTGGGGAGGTTTGTGGTGTTCTTATTTTTATGTGCTTAGATTAGATGTGCTTTTGCTTAGAATAATCTCATTGTCTTTCTTAGAATACTAATTGCTAGATTAACCCATTTTGTTTCATTAATAAGTTGATTACTTCATCTTTCAAATAAGTAAATTAACTGTTTAAAGTAGAAATCTCTTGAATCTCACTTTGTGGATCAAGAATGCTCTCTATCGGAGAGTTGTCTTTTATTTTGGTTTTTATTTACCCCTATGCTCTCCCGATTAAGGCCTAAAAAAGCTGAAAGAGATTCTTGGGTAGATTAGTCTTTTTATTGTTTTATAAGTTAATCAATTAATCTCTAAAGTCTCTTGAACTTGCCGTAATCCAAGTCAAGAGCACTCTCTATTGGAGAGCATTCCCACTGCATACCCTTGCATCAAGCATATAGTTTAGCTAAGTCTCTTGAACTTTTGTCATAAGACAAAGTCAAGAACGCTCTCTGTCGGAGGGTTTTAATCAATTTACTTAATAAAATTTTGCAACTCACATTTCCTCGCTAATTAATTTACCTTGTTGTTTCTTTGTCGGAGTATGCTCTGATCGACCTAAAAAATCGGAGTACCCAAAAACGGCATTGGATTGTTAATCTTACAAGACTCATCTTAATAAAATTTTTACCCCATAACCGACGCACCGACGTTGTAGAAAACTTCCCAAGTCATTCCTAGTAAAGGCGCCGGAACTCCCCGCTGTCTAGAGTCTCAGCTAGCTGGTCAATCTTTGCGATACTAGCCTGAGATACTGGGCGGGCCGTCATGTCTCCAACGGATTAACTTGGAAGATTTTCCCAGCTGATCTTGTGATACCTTTCGTTGAAGCCCTAAACAAGATCATTTAAAAACACTTAAAATATACCAAGAGCACTCGCATAACATCCACTAGCTTTATTTCAGGACTTGATTTTATCTCTTTAATCATTACAGAGCTTCGACTCCATAAGGCACTGGTCTATTAATTTATGTGTGATTGTTACATCTGGATCATTTGTTTTTAGCTTATAAAATCTTTATCTGTGAATGCATCTTTATTTCACAAGTCTTGATATAATGTTCATTTGTTAATCCAGTACAGCAACGTGGATTGTTTTTGTCTTGTGCTTGAAATTCATAATTTTTAATCATCTTTCATCACAATAACTCCTAAACAACACCCATCTGCATCATAACATCAAAAACTTAATTTAAACATTGAGCCATATAAAACTCTTTGTTAGGGACTACCCCCCTTGGCTTCGTTAGGAGTTAGCCTAAACGGAGGATC
The DNA here is from genome assembly GCA_001517045.1 of Pseudotsuga menziesii. Taxonomy (NCBI): domain Eukaryota; kingdom Viridiplantae; phylum Streptophyta; class Pinopsida; order Pinales; family Pinaceae; genus Pseudotsuga; species Pseudotsuga menziesii. Next base: position 36,118 of record LPNX010349295.1, read on the forward strand.
TAGGAGTAGGTGACAATACCTGGCTCTGTGCTTGCCCCCAAGGTCACATCTCTCCCACTTTCCTAAGTGAGGAGACAGCTTTTGGAAGATTTCTGCTGCTGGTGTGCGATTGGCGGACAACATCTTTTGGCGCCGTTGCCGAGGACAAATCTTTTTGTTCCTCGACGACCTTTGTTTCTTTTTAGTTTTTTACCTTTTTTCCCTTTTTTGGTAGATTTTTAGTCCAATCACTCTCCGAAATTAGACTTAGATCCACCTGGCGACTCCACTGTCAGTTAACACTTCAAGGTATTCGACTGGAAGAAACTCTGAAGGTTTGCTCAGTTTCATCCCTGACCCTGAAAAAGTCTATAGGAGGAGACTGAACAAACTAGCTTCTCGTAGGATCCTTGTAGAACTTGGATCTGTGTCTGTTTCAGACATCCACTTTTTATTTCAGGAAAACTTAGAAAATTTGCAAAACAATAACTGTTTCCTTGACACAATGGGTGAGTTCTTTACTCAACTGAACTCTACTCAGATAGCAGGTCAACCTCATGACGTTCCTGAAAAGGCTATCGACAAACTTATGACCTATAATGGCACTGATGCCTCTGTTTCTTTTGAGCAACATATCAGAAATTTCTCCAGGCATTGCAGTTCTTATGTTAGGGGCACTGACAAGCATGAAGATGTTTACATGACCTTGTTTTCTCTGTCTTTGGATGGCAAAGCTGGCAACTGGTATGATAATTTGCCAAACAATTCTTTTACTACCATAGCAGACTTCAAGACTGCTTTCCTTGGAAAGTTTGGCAGTAAAAAGGAACCTAGACATCTAGTAACAACTTTGACTAGTATGAAGAAGTCTGAAATGGAAACCATGGATGAGTTCAATAATAGGTTCACTGAGTTGTCGAATTCCATCCCTGCCACTTATACTCCTCCTGTAGCTTCCACTTTGGATTATTACATTGAAGCATTAAGTGGCAAGATCCAGTACCAGATTAGAGACAAGGAGTCGACTACTTTACTTCTAGCTCAGGGTTTGGCCGTCAAAATTGATAAGAATATGCAGTCTTCAGGAGAGTCAAACATCCAGGGTTACTCTAGGTCATCCATTCCTCTAAAAATTGTTGAACCTAAAGGGAAAGAGCCGTCGCATGAAGCTTATGAGAAGAAGCTCATGAACTTGACTGAGAAAATGCAAGACATGGAAAGGAAGCACTTAGCACAGATTAAGGAGGTTCAGAATAGGGTTATAACTATTGAAAGAACTCAACCTCCGCCACCTCCTAGAACCTTCCCTGCAAGACAAAAATGGCAGAGAAAGAATCCCAACCATGAGTAGAGGCCTCCTCATCAGCTAGAGGCTACTAATGTGGTTGAGCCTTACAAACCATTTTGTAGGGCATGCAGAGATTTCCATGAGGAATCTGGCTGCCATTATGCATGTTATGTCGAGGAGCATGGTTATCTTGAGGGTTGTGGTCCTAGTACGTCTACAAGCGAGCCTGAATTCATTCACAATGTAGGAGACATCTATGTTGACCATAAGGATAGTTGGAATCAAGCCAACCAGTTTCATCAACATGTTGATTACTTAACTGAGTATTACGTGGAAATGTCTTCAAATAGCAACAATGTTCAAAATTTTAAAGGCATAACATATCAAAGAAGACTGAGGGAAGGACCATCTACCCAAATTGCTCTAAAGGTAACAATTTCTGACGTTCCTCCAGAAATAAATGATAAGTCAGATTCTGTTGCTCTAACTTTTGATTTAGGTAGTTGGTTAGCAAACTCTAAAGTCCCGGGTCCTGTGCTTGAATTATGTAAAATTCCTGGTCAAAATGAGAAATTGTTGAAAATGCTAGAGCCTCAATTTGATAATGATCCCCTTCCTACCTCAAAGATAGTTGCACTTGAAAAACCTACAGTTCCCAAGAAAGTAACTTTTGCCAACACTGTAGAACAACTTCCTCCTAGTCAGGAAAATGTTTGTGGAGATCCCCCTGTAATCTTGCATGCTAGGGACCCAAGAAAAGAAGATCACCTGCCCTTCTACATTTCATTGATGATAGGTGATTTTCTCCTGCACAACTGTATGGTAGATTCAGGTTCAGGATCCAATATTATGACTAAGAAAGTCATGCAACAACTTGGCCTTAGAACCACTTGCCCGTACCAAAATGTATGTGCCATGGACTCTAGACCCGTCAAAGTTGAAGGTATGATCGAAAGGCAGAATGTATGATTAGCCAAGTATCTGGACATCCATGTTACCATGGATATCCTCGTCATAGATGTGCTGGATAAATGGGGCATGCTCTTATCTAGAAAATTCAGTGCAACTTTAGGGGGATCCATCCAAATGGACTGGACATACGCCACTATACTTGCATCAGAAGATTCATTGGTTAAGTTACAAACTGAGAAGGAACGAAGATATCATGTAGAAAACCCAAGGAAACCATCGAATGAGTATGTCAACTACTCAAGTGGACTAGGGATGTACCAAATCAACTCCACTTTCTTAGAGCCTATTCAAGAAGAAATTAAAAATGAAAAACTTAATGAAATGTGGAGGATGAACTTTGATGGAGCTTACTCTAAAGCAGGAAAAGGGGCTAGGATAGTCATTATTTCACCAGAAGGTAAAGTTTTCAACTTTGCTTTCAGATTGGAATTTGAGGCAACCAACAATGTGGCAGAGTACGAGGCACTTCTACTAGGCGTCGAGATTGCCAAGGACATGGGTATCAAATTGCTTAGTATTAAGGGGCATTTTGACTTAATTGTCCAACAAGTTAAGGGTCGGTTTGCATATAAGTGTCAAAGATTAAAAAAGTATAGAAATGCAGTCTGGGATACAATGGAATTCTTTGATGCCCTTAATATAGAAGCAGTCCCTAGAGATCAGAATAGTGTCGTCGACCAACTGGAGTTCGCAGCTTCAACACTTCAGCCATCAGATGAGATGTTAGAGGGGGAATGTCTTTTAGAAATTAACTTCAGACCTTATGTTTATGATAATGTAGAACATTGGCAGGTGTTCCAAGATGATGAACAAATATTGAAATTTATTAATCATATTGATGAATTTTCCAATTATAGAGCCAATGAACATGAGGATGGTAAAGAATATCAGGACGAGGGTAACCGCTATAACCCTGTCCCACGTGGTCTAGTTGCTTTAGAGAACATCTTTGATAGGCAGGACATAAAAAAGAGTAATGTTGAACAAATGAAACATGGCGAGTACATTGAGATCAACATTGGAACAGAAACAAAACCAAGAATAATAAAAATTGGAAAAGGTACCTCTGAAAAGGAAATGAACAACCTTGTAAACTTGGTAAAAGAATATAGGGATGTTTTTGCCTTCACTTATGACGAACTTAAAGCATATAGGGAAGATGTTTTCCAGCACACTATTCCCTTAAAACCTGAATGGTAGAAAGGCAAGCCTTTCCATAAAGAACTTAGGCAAATAAATCCTAAGTTAGCACCTATTATAAAGAAGGAGTTAGAAAAAATGTTAGCAGCAAGAATTATAGCTCCTACGATACATTCGACATGGTGTTCTAACTTGGTAGTAGTTAGAAAGAAGAACGAGAATTTAAGGATATGTATAGATTTCAGGAATCTAAACATAGCATGTCAGAAGGACAATTACCCCCTCCCCAACATGGAGACCCTCCTCCAACGGGTCATTGGATCGAGCGTGATGTCAATGCTTGATGGTTTTTCAGGTTATAACCAGGTTGTCATCCAAGAAGAGAATAGACACAAAACCACTTTCACAACTCCTTGGGGCACTTTTGAATATCTGAGAATGCCCTTTGGCCTTTTAAATGCTGGAGCCACCTTCCAAAGGGCCATGGATTATGCTTTCAAGGAGTTGATTGGCAAAATCATTGAAATCTACCAAGATGATCTCATTGTATTTTCGAATGAAAGATCCAGCCATGTTGGTCATCTCAAGCAGATATTTGAGCGTTGTAGGAAATATGGCACTTTCTTGAATCCGGCTAAGTCAGTCCTAGGTATTGAAGAAGGAAAGCTTTTAGGTCACATTATGAACAAAAACGGTGTCAAAATTGACCTTGAGAGGATAGAAGCTATACAAAAGATTCCCCTTTCCAGAAATGTTAAGGGTCTCCAATCATTTAATGGTCACATTAACTTCATAGGGAGATTCATTCCTAATCTAGCTGAACTCATGAAACCTATGCAGGCTCTCCTAAAGAAAAATGTTAAATTCATGTGGACAGATGAAGGAAGGAATGCTTTTGACACTATTAAAGATGCCATGACTAGGTCTCCTGTCTTAGTCAGCCCGGATTACATGAAAGATTTTATGATCTTTTCTTTTGCTTCAGAAGACACTATTGCAGGTGTGTTACTCCAGAAGAATTTCGAAGGGTTCGAGCAACCTATAGCCTTCATTAGTAGAGCCTTACAAAACTCTGAATTGAAATATACCATCATGGAAAAGAAGCAAGCCTATGCCTTGGTTAAATCTTTAAAGCATTTCAGAACTTATATTAGATATTCTAAAGTCATTGGATATGTTCCCCATACTGTAGTGAAAGACATCCTGTCTCAACAGGATTGTTTAGGGATAAGAGGCAACATGGATGTCCAAAATCCAGAAGTATGACCTTGAAATAAAGCCTACCAAATTAATCAAGGGACAAGGTCTTGCTAGAATGCTTACTCAGAAAAATGAAGAAGCCATTGAAATGATTGCTGAAAATAATATCCCTTAGCCAGCCATGACTCCTGCGCTTCAAGAGCTTGATAATCATTGGTATTTCGACATCATTTTCTTCCTGCTCCACCTCACTTGCCCTGATCACCTCAAAGGTCACAAGCGAAGGGCTTTGAGACTCGAGATTGCTAGATATTGCCTTGCCCAAGAGGGTCTGGGTTGGAGGAACCCAGATGGCATTATACTCAGATGCATCAATGAACAAGATTCCAAGAAAATCTTGATTGAATTTCACTCAGGATTTTGTGGAGGCCATTATGCAGAGAATACAACTGCCCACAAAATATTGAGAGCTGGATACTATTGGCCCACTATCTTCGCAGATGTTCACTAACATGTCAAGTGTTGCCAAGAGTGTCAGCGTTTCACAGGGAAGCAGAAGTTGGCTGCGCTTCCTCTTACACCGGTTGTGGTCCTTGCCCCTTTTCAGCAGTGGGGGCTTGATTTTATTTGCAAATTTAAGGATAACTCTAGCAATGGTTTTTGCTGGATTCTCACAGCAACCGATTATTTCACTAAGTGGGTAGAGGCCATACCTACTAAGAATGCCATTGAGAAGGTTGTTATGGATTTCATCGAGGAAAGAATCATCACCAGATTCGGAACTCCCCTTAAAATAACAACCGATAATGCCAAAGCTTTCAGTTCAGGAGAAGTAAATGACTTCTGTTTTAAATATGGCATTATCCTATCCCATTCATCAGATTATTATCCACAGGGCAATGGGCTTGCTGAGTCCACTAATAAAAAATTGATGACTATCCTTAAGAAGACCGTGGGGGATAATAAAAGAGCATGGGATAGCAAGATTAAGTATGCAGTGTAGGCAAATAGGATTACCAAGAAGAATTCAACTGGAAAGTCACCTTTTGAGTTAGTGTATGGACTCACAGCCACCCTTCCGGTCAGCATGCAGATTTCGATCTTCAGAATGTTAAGTGAATATGGCACAGAACAATTGGAAATGGAGCAGAGGATCAATCAGATCATAGAGTTGGATGAATCTAGAAGAGCTGCCCTTGATCAATCACTCAGGCATCAAGAAAGCATGAAGGGCACCTTTGACAAGTCAGCCAAGCCCAGATCTTTCCAAGTAGGAGATACTGTTATCTTATGGGATAAGAGAAGGGAGAAGCTTGGGAAGCATGGGAAGTTCGATAGCCTTTGGAAAGGCCCATTTATCATCCATGATACTATTGGCACCAATTCCTTTTTGCTTAACACCATGGATGGAGATGCTTTAAACATGCCCATGAATGGTCAACATTTGAAGCGCTTTTATCGAAACAACCTCCAAGATGACCAAGGGGTCATCCCAGGGCTTTTCTAAACCCATCCTTGTTGTATTTTTATTTTTTCCGTACCATAATATGTTTATGTACTCTGTTTTTGCACCATATTTTATGTATCATATCCATGTAGAATGCTGTATCTTAACTCATGTATATTAGCATTTGTATCATATTCCATTATATGTTGAAAATAATTTTTTTTTGTTTTATGTACTTTGATTTGAAAAAGAAAAAAATATTTTTTGGTACTTCATCCAGGCTTATTTTATATATCATATACATGGGACTAAGACACTTCTGTTTACATACAGGTACTAGAGATTCCTGGATTCTTAGGCACTCTCTTTGATCAATAAATCAAGCGAGTACCCATCCCGTAGTTGGAGCCAGATGCTACTAGCTTATTTGTACCATAGTTGGATCAACTAAGGAGCCGCCATTTGACAAACCTGATAAATGTTTGTTTCCAGTGTATCAAATGATTTGCCTTTGTGCCTAGCCAGTTTTGGCTAGTCAGTTTTTGTTTTGAATAATTATGACCATGGCCCCGCGGGGTTTGTAATAAAGTGTGCTAGTAGGGGGTTGAGTGGTTCGGTCCCCTAAGACGTAGAATTTCAACTAAGGTATTCCAGGGAGTTTTTTGCCCTTGTCAATTATGCTGAGTTTTTTGCCCTTGTCAATTATGCTTTGCCTATAGCCGAGTATAATCAACAAGGTTTTCTCCCGCTTCCTCCAAAGCTGGAATGCCTGATTTTGATTTTTGGGCCTTGGGGGGTTATTAGAGCCCAACTGAAGTGTATGAACCTATTAGACACTAGTAGAATAGAGCATGGTCATGTCCTAAGTAACCAGGACCCCTAGAAAAAATTTTGAAATTTTTTTACCGGACGCGTTGGATGTAGGATTTTAATTATTTTTTAATTTTTTAATTTTTCCGAAGTTTTTAATTAAATTTTTCCATAAATTAAATGGAAAAATTCAAATTGTAATAAGTCAGCCATCCAGGGTCCGAATTCAGTGATTGAAGGCTCTAACCCTAAGTCAAAAATCATTCTTGATCAACCAGCCAACTAACTCCAAGTTTCAAAAGTTCATTCAGCCTCATAATTAATAATTTCTCAAAAAAGTCATTTACGGAGAAATTATTAATTAAAATATTAAAAATGAATATTTTGGAGAAAATAGAAAACTCTCCAAAATTAACCAATTTGAATAAAATAAAAGGCTAAATGACATGGCATCGGGCATTAATGATGATTGAGGTTGGCACAAATCTGCTTCAGTTAACAATCAGAGAGCATTGAGTTCTCATCCACTTGACCAATTCGCCTCCTTCAGTGATGACCACGCTTGGGTGAGTTGGAGCTTGTTTATTGGCTTGATGGCATGGCCAAGGTGAAGAGCAAGAGGTATGGTCCTTGAATCATGGCTTGCTAGGGTTTTGGCTCCTCCAAACCTAGCACAAGTCTCCTTATGGCCTCACGCCTACCTTCCCAAGCCTATCACGTGTGCCTCTCCTCTTCCTCACGTTAAAGCATTAAAACCTCACGTTTTTGCTTGTGGAGGTCTCGTTTGGATGGTGGTTGGAGTGGTTGGGGTTGGAGTGGGGGCGCCTTGCCTAGGTGGAGCCCTCCCCTCACTCCTAGCTTCTTTATTTTTGGTTTGGCTCTCTCACATGGCTACAAAGCTAGGTTTGCGCTCTCCTTGGGTTTTAGGGTTTTAGCACTCTCTCATTGTATAAATAGAGGCTCTTTTAGCTCTATTAGGATCGAATTTTTGGCATAGAAGCTCTAGAGAATTTGTACTGTAACATTTTTCTTAAGATTGAATAAAGTTGATGACTTTGGAGGTCAAAGTGGAAGTTCTATGTTGGTCATGATTCACCGTGTGAGGTGATACCTTTCTTTGCTCCTTTCTTATGGATTTTTAAGCATTTGGTTGTATAAATTTTGAAGGCGAACAATCTAGCACTATTTTATATAACCTATGCTTTTCTCTTGAAGATTGTATGCTTTCAGGTATCGTTCGATATATAGGGGCTATTTTATGGTTAACATTCATTCTGCAGGTTCCACAAGGAGTCATTTGCTTTCAAGAAAATCGAGAAGCATAAGCTTCTTTGCCTAATCCATCAAGTAAAAGAAATCTTTTCGGTTACTTTTTCAATTTAATCTAAGTTTCTCCTTTCTCCAATATTTCCATGTATCTCATGTTTGTTTTGACTTGAAAAAGTAGCTTGGGATTTGATCCCAAGTGCCACATAATTTTGTGGCTACTTCTCTTTCCCCACTATCATCCTTGCGTACATCCAGCTAGTCTGGACGGTTTCGGAACTAGTGCTTCTAGTGGTCACCTTGTTCGGAGGTTGATCCCACCTTTTTTGTTGATTATTGAGTGATTTCCCCCCCTTCTTCTAGGTTGGATTTGGCCTCCTTCCACCTTGTTGTGTGCTTTTCTTCTTGGTTTTCTTCGCTGCCCTCTTTTTGCATTTTTATGACAGCCACTTTTCTCTTCTTTCGCTGCCTCGTTTTCACCATTTTTTGCAGCTCATTGATTGTCTAGTTCGCTGCCCTATTCTCCCCATCTTTTGCTTTCATTTTCCTGTTTTTATTCCTCCATTTTTCCTCTCTTTTCTCCTTTAATTCAGCCTTCTTTTGCCCCCTTTTTTGCTCTTTTCTATCTTCTTTTTTTGCCCCTTTTTGCAAGTTTGAAGAAAGGGTTTTAAATAAAAAGTAAATCACTCTCCTTTTTACATAAAGTCCAATAAAAAGGTCTCATGCTTTATTTCAAAAGTCCTTTCAAAGGTTGAATTCCTAAAGGCAAGTTGTAAATCTCAATAAAGTTTATCTTTTTGTTTGAGTGGGGTTTCGAAGCCCCCACTCTCAACCTCCCCCATTTGGGGAGGTTTGTGGTGTTCTTATTTTTATGTGCTTAGATTAGATGTGCTTGTGCTTAGAATAATCTCATTGTCTTTCTTAGAATACTAATTGCTAGATTAGCCCATTTTGTTTAATTAATAAGTTGATTACTTCATCTTTTAAAGTTTTTTATCTTTCAAATAAGTAAATTAACTGTTTAAAGTAGAAATCTCTTGAATCTCACTTTGTGGATCAAGAATGCTCTCTATCGGAGAGTTGTTTTTTATTTTGGTTTTTACTTACCCCCATGCTCTCCTGATTAAGGCCTAAAAAAGTTGAAAGAGATTCTTGGGTAGATTAGTTTTTTTGTTGTTTTATAAGTTAATCAATTAATCTCTAAAGTCTCTTGAACTTGCCGTAATCTAAGTCAAGAGCACTCTCTATCGGAGAGCATTCCCACTGCATACCCTTGCATTAAGCATATAGTTTAGCTAAGTCTCTTGAACTTTTGTCACAAGACAAAGTCAAGAGCGCTCTCTATCGGAGGGTTTTAATCAATTTACTTAATAAAATTTTGCAACTCACATTTTCCCGCTAATTAATTTACCTCGTTGTTTCCTTGCTAGAGTATGCTCTGACCGACCTAAAAAATCAGAGTACCCAGAAATGGCATTGGATTGTTAATCTTACAAGACTCATCTTAATAAAATTTTTTCCCCATAACCGACGCACCGGCGTTGTAGAAAACTTCCTAAGTCATTCCTAGTAAAGGCGCCGGAACTCCCCGCTGTCTAGACTCTCAACTAGCTGGTCAATCTTCGCGATACCAGCCTGAGATACTGGGCGGGCCGTCATGTCTCCAACGGATTAACCTGGAAGATTTTCCGGGTTGATCTTGTGATACCTTTCGTTGAAGCCTTAAACAAGATCATTTAAAAACACTTAAAATATACCAAGAGCACTCGCGTAACATCCACTAGCTTTATTTCAAGACTTGATTTTATCTCTTTAATCATTATAGAGCTTCGACTCCATAAGGCATTGGTCTATTAATTTATGCGTGATTGTTACATCTAGATCATTTGTCTTTAGCTTATAAAATCTTTATCTGTGAATGCATCTTTATTTCACAAGTCTTGATATAATGCTCATCTATTAATCCAATACAACAACGTGGATTGCTTTTGTCTTGTGTTTGAAATTCATAATTTTTAATCATCTTTCATCACAATAACTCCTAAACAACACCCATTCGCATCATAACATCAAAAACTTAATTTAAACATTGAGCCATAGAAAACTCTTTGTTAGGGACTACCCCCCTTGGCTTCGTTAGGAGTTAACCTAAACGGAGGATTTAGGAGTAGGTGACAGTACCTGGCTCTGTGCTTGCCCCCAAGGTCACACCTCTCCCACTTTCCTAAGTGAGGAGAGAGCTTTCAAAAGATTTCTGCTGCTGGTGTGCGATCGGCGGACAACAGATTCATCAGTTCCTCTTCTCACCCTATTCACAAACTTCAGAATGGAAGAAGAAGATGATTGCATCTCTGATGAGACGAGGTCTCTATGGGGTGTCTATTGGACTTGGTGAAGAGTGTTTCAGTGAGAATGATTGGCTGAATGAATGTGATGCAGCTTTTGGAACAATGACACTGGCTCTTTCTCCTAGCTTGCACTACCTCAGTAGATCTATTGAAGACCCAAATGAACTCTGGACAAGATTGGACAGAACCTTTGGAAAGATTGATGAGGATCATAATAGCACTTTGGAGAGCACATCCAACACCATAAGAGTTTTTGATCCAAAATTCTCAGCCTCTACTCTCTATGTTGAAGTTGTTCAAAATAAAAAAGAAGCAAAGTCTTCCTCTAGTGATTTTCCTTTGAATTTTGTGCAAAATTTGCCAGTAATTGCTTCCGAAAGTGAAGAGAAATTTGATTTTTCTCTCTCTAATGTTGCTCTTGGCGTGCAAATATGTAATACCTTGGATATTTTGGAAGAAATATCAGATTACCAGAGTGATCCATTCGCTCCCCTTGATCTAGATCTTCCAGCAAATTCCTACAGGATTGCATGCACCAAAATTTAGAATTTTGAAGAAGAAGTTGTGCATCCACTGTCTCGGTTGACCATTTCTTTGGATTTGATATGAACTTTATTATGTCTGATATGATCTTATTTGGATCTGATTTGATATTTCTTGGTTCAATATTTCAAACTCATAATATTTCAGTACTGCTTGTAGCTGTTCTCATCAACGGTGTGAAGAAACAAGCACCGCAAGTCTCGTACAAAACTGCTGCTGGGGATTTGATTTAATTTCACAGTTTTGGATCTGTTGTGAACCTATTTAGATCTGATTTACTTTTTGATCTAATATTTTGTGGTTCAAATTTTAAAATCCAAGAGCTTCAGTCATGCTTGTAGCTGCTCTCACCAATTCCAGTGTGAAAAATCGAGTACCGCAATTTCTATTCAAAACTGCTGCTGGGGATTTGGTGTTAGTTTCCTCTTATGAGGTTGCTGATATTTTATTTTGTGAATCATTATATATTTTTGAAGCTATATCAGACTATGGAGCTGAAGCATTTGCTCTCCACAGTCCCAGTGCTTCTCTACCATTGATCACATGCTCATCTCCTCACAAAACTAGTAAAGAGGAAGACATTCTGCATCCTCCTGAACACTTGCTCCTAACACTTGGGGCTGATTTTACCACTCATGGTTTGCTGTTCATGGCTGCAGCATATCAGTGTCTTGAGTGTTCCTCACATGTTCTGAATCCTCAAGAACCTTTTCTCACTTATCAGTTGATTTCAGTTGCTCTACATGGGTCCAGTCTTCATCCGGCAGCTGTCTATATTACTGATTTAGTTGAGCATATCATTATTCTTTCAAAGTGGAAGATTCCTCTAGACATAATGATGGAGAGGTTCACATACGAGGCCCCAAGATACCTGTGCACAGAAGAACCAGATTGATCCTGATTCTACCTGCTTAATTAGAGGGGGGGATTTTTTCCCATGTGGTTTTTTCCCCAGCTCCTTGTATTGAGTAGTTATTTTACTTTACTTGATGTAATGGGTGACCTATGGTCTTATTTACCAGGGCCCACAGATTGTCCAAGTTAGCATTCAGGGGGGGTGTTAGGATTATTAATCCTCCCTTGTCCAATTTGGTCATATGTCTAAATCGGGAGTCATGTCTAAATCGAGAGTCCATCTAGTCTATTTTTAGTCACTAGCACCATTGGGTCCACTTGGCTTAATTAGGGAACATGTTCCAGTTACTAAAGTGCGGGGAACATTAATTGAGGCCTACTGCCACTGATTGCACTTGCATGCATCAGTTTAGGAGCCTCCTAGATCAATTCCTACAGTTTAGGAGCCACTTGGAGTGCCGATACCAACCTTCATCAGTTGAGTTCAATTAGTGACTAGTCAAGTTGAGTTAGGAGTCAGTTACATTCAGTTCTAGTCCTCTACATTCAGTTAGCGCTAGGTTTGCATGGCTGCATGCAGGAGAGGCGCATTTCTCACCTACCATAGTCAGTTAGCCTCATTCAACACTGAAGTAGACACTTGAGTTGTGTTTTAGAACTCTGTTGAACTTCACTAATGGTTTAGACAAGGTCAGTTAACTATTGAGTCCTCCAACAGTGATTTAGACAAGGTCTTAGTTACCTATAGTCAAGTAGAGTCTAATCAATTCGAATTTCCTCATGTGGATTCGAATTGCATGTAGCTATTTAAGCCATTGTACTTCATTGTAATTATTATCTAATTACTCTTTGATTAATGAAAAACATTCACAGTTGTAAGCCATTTTTGCACTGTTTCATTCTTCAATAATTGAGTAAATGGTGTGATCTATCTTGTGAGTTGTGTGTTTGTCCACAGATCTATGTGCTCAATTTAATACAACTTTCTTTTGAGATATGATACATGAAAAACGTTGTGAATACGACTCTCATCTGGTAAGTCTAATTCATATGCTATTGGGTTGATCTTCCTGCTTATCTGATATGGTCCATAAAATTTGGGTGCCAACTTATTCTTTCCTTGTTGCTCAAGTGATAATTGTTTGTATGGTTGTAGTCTTACAAACACCTAATCTGTTTCTTCAAACACTCTCTTTGCTCTATGATTATCTGCTTGCTGTTCCATGCGGTTTTGCACTATTGTTAGGTTATCTTCAAGTAATTGTATTACCTTCTTATTTTCCTCAAGTTGACTTCTTATTGCTGGCACCTTTATATCACCTTGAGCAAATTCCATCTGTTGGGGCAGTTCATACCCATATAGAGCTGGAAAAGGTGTCATTTTGGCCAAAGTTTGTTAAGTAGAGTTATACCACAATTCTGCAAGATGCAACCATTGTAGCCATCTGTTTTGCTTATCGATGACGAAACTACGAAGACAGGTTTCCAAGAAATTGTTTGACAATTTTTGGCCGTCCATCTGTTTAGGGGTGGTAAGCTGAACTCATGGTAAGGAATGTCCCAATTTGTTTGTAGGATTCCTTCCAGAAGTTGCTTTTAAATTTGGCATCTCTATCACTAACAATGATTTTGGGAAAACCATGTAATTTGTTAATATTTGTACAGAATACTTCAGCAATTTGTTTAGCTGAATCACTTTTCTTTACACCCAAAAATTATGCATACTTAGTGGGTCCACTACCAATAAGATTTTATCTTTCCCTTCTATGGTTGCCTTTCACACACCTGGCAGAAAAACGTGGCAGAAATCTTCAAGCCACTCGGTGTGTCCTTGGGGGCAAGTCTCGAGCCAAGGCTGTCACCTTGTTCTTGACTCCTCCGTTTAGGCCAACTCCTAATCAAAGCCAAGGGGAGTAGACCCTATTAGTTTCTAAGGCTGTAAGGCTTAGTGTGATGATGATTGAGTTACTTAGGAGTTGGATGGAAAAAACACTTGAACAAGATATTGCAATAGAATATGTTTAAAACACAACAACATATAGATCAACACATGATATATAAAGCATACAGAAGCAGATGATTGTATAATGTAAATACCAGTGCCAAAAATGGAGTCCAGAGATAAGAGAGTGTTGTTGTATTGCAGGGAAAATGTGTTGCAAGTGCTCTTGGTCAATTTTAGATTAATATTGCAGATGAGTAGATTAAATTAAGGGGGGAGGGAACTCCAAATATACCCGAAGTTATGAGGAGTATGTCCAAAACCCTTATCTGATGTGGCTTCATGCAAGGAATATGTGGGCTGGTTCGGAGTCTCTGAGATGTGTCCAACACTACAACAACAAGAGTGTAGCCTGACGGTGTCTCGAGGTCACTATCTAGTTTTTCCTGCTTCCTTTGTGAATTTGGCCATCGCAGCAGATCAAATCGAGGCGTTGGATTTTCTCCTGGGGAGGTTTATTTGAGCTGTGAAACTAATTAGATTAGTCACCCATGTTGCTTTTGATGCAACCAACTATTCGGTCGAACCGCAACGGTGCAGAGCATACACAAAGGAGTCTTGTTGATTTTAAAGATTTTAAGACTACGTTTTGTTTGTTAAAAAGAAAACTTAACCTCCACGAGTTTCTTTCGGTTCAAGTGAACCTCAATCAGGAAAGTGAGGAGGAGTAAATTTTACCATGCAAAGTGAAATAAAACTGAAGTACTAAAAGAAAGAACAAGTTGTCCAATTAAATCTACCACGCATCTCTTTCCCCTTTCGGGTAACTCGGGAAGTTGTGGGGTAAGTATTAGTATTACTTTGATTTATAATGAGATATGGAATGATATAAGAAATTGCAGCATTTATCAAAGTATACTATCCTGCATGAAAGAACTAAACTAAAGCAAAGCAAGAAAATAATAAAAAAGGACAAAGATGCGGATACCCCCTGGGGGGATGCGAAGTGGGCTCGAAAGAGGTTACTCGAGATATCTTTATTAATCACGGTTACAATCTTTATGAGAAGTGCTCTTTGGTCCTTGTTATCTGGGATCCAAAGGCTTACAAAATGTGAGAAAAGAAACCACAAAAGTAGGGGGAACCTCTAGGAAGCTCCGGATGGCCCAAAAATGGAAATTTGGGCAGAGTTTCCTTCTCTCTTTTGGCATACCTGCTAAAAACCAGCAATCATATATTAGTTAAAAGTGCCCAAAAACACTTTGGAAGTGTCTTTGGACAACCCACAAAAACTTAGTAAAAATTTGCCAAGTCGAACTACGAAAAAAATGCAAGAAAGTAATCAAGGAAAGCAATATTTCTTTGGGATCTTAGCTTTCCTTTTGGGCAGCCAATACAATGTGCACTTTGATTGCAAGATTTAACTTTAGATAAAGAAAGATTATTCACTTTAAACAAGCTTTAGATTTACTTTAAAATAACTTTTGCAAAATGAAAACTTTCTTGCAGCTAGATCTAGTTTGAAGAAAAAAGACTTGGATCCTTTTAAATGAATCTAGATCTATGCATGCAACTCCTATATGTTCAGATCTAGAAAATATATTAGCTTATAACTGTAGATCTAAGATATAAGAGGCAAGTAACCAGGAGAAGTATTGATTAAAAAGGAGAAAGAGTGAAAGAGGTGGCTTGGTGCCCAAATGATCAACCGTGGAGCTTTCCGGTGGAATGTCGAGGGACTATGCCTTTAAAATGTTGGAGAAATTGAGGAAGCAAACTAGATCAATGCTTTCTTCAAGCTAGGAACCTGCAACTAATCCAATGGCTTGCTAAGATGCTTGCGAGATCCAGTTAATTCATAAATAGAGAGATTAAAACAACATGCATATAATCTTATAAAACATGTTAGATCTAGATCTTTAGGCATGCATATAAGAAAAGGAAATAACCAATAAACTTATAAACTAAGCTCCTTTCCTACCAAGATCATAATAAACTTATTAACAATCTTTCAACACTAGATCCACAAAACAATAATAAGCAAGCTATGAAAAAAGATACAAATTACCTCATCCACACAAAATAACTTGACACCATCTTGCCTCGAAAGCTTTCTTTTATTCCAAGCAACAAACAATAACTACACTATTACAACAACAAACCAATTCTCTATCCAACTCGAACTAGCTTGGAAGAGAGAATGGATGCTTTATTTATAGCCAGAGCAAGCCCTGGGGGGGCTACCTACATTGAGGATAGACTTAGAGTGTAAGTTGCATTCCATTGAGTCAAACTAATTTGAAGTGAAGAGGCAGTGCCACCTATCTTCACCAAACTCATCAAACCAATCATCATGCACCAAATACCACCAGCCACTCACCACATTGGCGTTTCTACCTACCACACGCGCGAGCTTGAATTGAGGTTGGTGTGAAGTGTGGTAATGTTGATGTCATCCTTCTTTACATATCGCTTCCTCCAAAATATAAGTTAAACCAAAGTTTTTTAAACTTCAAAAATGAAAAGGGTCCACCCCTTCCTCCTAACGCAACCTTCACATTGGTGCATGCTCCATGTTTGAAGTTGACGTCACCTTCACCATTCCATTCTCTACCTCCTTTATCCATATGACATGATATATATCATTAACGAAATATTTATCCAAAGTTACCACATGAAGGGGGGTCCATGTAATGTCCTCTTCCTTTTAGGCCTGGAGGCCCAAAACCGCTAATCTATGTGATTCCTGTGGGTTCGAGCGGTTACTGATAGCTAGGGAATCAGATCAGGACTGATGCCATCCATAGAAGATCTAGGGCATCCTCACTTGGTCAAGAAGGGCCACCTGGGCCAAAGGCCACCTTCATGCATGCCATCCGCTCTTCCTTTTAGGCCTGGAGACTCAAAACCGCTAACCTATGTGATTCCTGTGGGTTCGAGCGGTTACTGATAGCTAGGGAATCAGATCAGGACTGATGCCATCCATAGAAGATCTAGGGCATCCTCACTTGGTCAAGAAGGGCCACTTGGGCCAAAGGCCACCTTCATGCATGCCATCCGAAGCATTATTTAATGATGCATGCACTTTTTAGGTCTCCATCCGCATGCATGCAAGTCAACGGCAAATTAGAAGATAAAGTGACCTAATTAGGTCAAAGATTAGGTTTTGCGTAGTTGAACTTTATAAATAGAGGATAAAGCAAGAGGAGACCTCACTTATGATTATTATTATTTTGGGAAGCTCTTGGATAGCAGCACAGCAGTTGGGGTTGGAGACGAAGTCTTCAGCTAACAGGATTTCGGCAGTGAAACATCTGTCCTAGTCTTATTCCGAGTAAGCCATACTGGTTCACCATTTGTTCTTCATTCATTCATTAGTTATATAGCACAGGGTATAGATTGTTGCAGGGGCACGGTGCAGCCGTAAGGGGGGGTTTTCAGCCAGAAAGCCCTAATCAGCTGTGGGGCCTCCAGATCTCAGTTTCCTTCCGAAACTTAGGCACCAGTCTTATCATCAGCTACATACTCCGGTACTCCGTGATTATCAGCTCCATCTGAGCTCATCCGAAGCCGTTATCAGCATTCCCGGACTCCCAGGGGCGTGGGCAGCTGCCTCACTGAACCTAGACGCTATCCTGCTTAGAGGTGTCAGAACTTCAGCATACTCCAGCCAATCTCCCCGGCACAGCAAGGCTATCAGCCCTGCAAAACGACGGATCCATCGGACACCTCCTTCCTTGAGGGCGTCACCTTTTTCTCTGATTGGGCGTCTTGCTGCTGGGGCATTCACCGGAGGCAAGAGAGATCAGTTCCTCTCCGATCTAGTTCTCAGTACTTGCAGACTTTATCTGAAGCAGTCCAGCCAATTATCAGTGGTAAGTGTGCATTCTATCTCACAAACCCTAACCCTAATTTTTCCTATAAAATAGGGATTTTTGCATGGCAGTTTACATGCCCAGTTGTATCCGCATAATTGTTTAGAAATAGAAAATATCGGGATTTGGGATATTACAGTCCACCCCATATAACTCGCTAGCTTGTTTGGTGAAGTTGGCGTGAAGCTTCATAGGTTGATGTCCCCATTTTAAACCATAAGATATACCACAAAATAACCAAAGTTTTAAGTTGATCTTCACATGAAGAGGATCACATGCTTTTTGGGGTACCCATGCCATGTTATCCCATCACTTTTTTTGACTTTTAATTTTTGACTTATAGTGCCAACTTGTTGCACCTTCAGCATTAAAATGCCAAAATGATGCTTCGTTAGTTGGATAATGCTCCACGGGGTGTTCCGGTCACCCGAATCACCTGACCTTTATTACATTTTGAAGTTTTTTAATTAAACCATTAAAAATTCCCTAATTTTGAGGGAAAAATTATTTTCTCAGAATCAGACGAAACTCTAGGGGGACCTAGCACATGTCCATACGACTCAATTTGAATGCCTAGCATGTTGAAAAACATTGACACAGAGGCTCTAATAACCTCCCAAGGCCTAACCACTAAGACGACTACCCCAACTTTGGAGGTGTGAGTGAAAAACTCAGAAATTATTAGTCCACTATACCGAAATTATTAGTCCAAAAATTATTAGTCAGTAATAACCTCCCAAGGCCTAATTACCGAGGGAAAAACCACTATGGGCTAGTCCACTTGCTGCTTAAGTCTGGGAAGCCGAGCCTTTTATAAAAATTGATCATGTTAGCACATTTTTACAATTTCCCCAAGGGGGTATGGACATGTGTTACAAAACATTTTCCTAGAAGAAGGCTGTCTGAATTCTGAATTTTGAAGAATGAACAATGATGTTTGTTCGTCTTTTCCGTCTCGCTTGATACCACCAACTAAGTATGACTTAGTAGGTAACACCTTCTAACAAGGGTAACCCTTCAATGAAATCCAGGGAGATTTCTTCCCACTTTTGGTTGGGAATGTGTAGGGGGTGGAGTAACCCGGGAGTCACGACGTATTTACTTTTGTTCCTCTTACATGTGTCACATTCTAGTACATAGTTCTGGATGTCTTTATACATCCCCTTCCAAAAAAATGACTCTCTAGCATTGTAGTACGTCTTGAAAAATCCTACATGTCCTGCTTCTGGCGAGTCATGGGACTCCTTCAGAACCTTAGATTTAAATCTTGATGTTGAGCTCAAGTAAATCCTTCCTTTATACCAAAGGATGTCATTCTTCCATTCAAATTTAGGATTCTGACCTGGATTATCAATTGAGGAGTATGTGTTTGGGTCCTTTGCATATTCACTTCGAATTTCATCCAACCATTATGGAACTGCAACTGAAATTGCATATGACTTGGCTTCTTCATCCTTCCGAGAAAGAGCATCAACAACTACATTGTCTTTCCATTTTTTATGTAATATCTCCATATCAAAGGTGGCGTTTTTTTCTATCCAATTTTGTTGATTTGTCGATAGTGTCTTATGTTGTAGAAGATATTTAAGATTAATGTGATTTGTTCCTATCATAATTTTGCTTCCTAAAAGGTATTGCCGCCATTTTTCCAAGGCATGTGTGATGGCAAGCATTTCTTTATCATAAGTAGACTTCAAACATTCTCTCAAGGCATGTGTGATGGCCTTCTTGCATCAATACTGCTTTTATCCCAAATCTCGAAGCATCGCATTCAACCATTAAGGTTCTTGTAAAATCTGGAGTTGCTAATACTGGAGTTGGTGACATAATTTTTTTCAATGCTTGGAAACACTTTTCAGCTTCATCGTTCCATTGAAATGAATTTTTCTTTAGAATATTTGTCAAAGGGGTAGTCACATGAGCATCATTTTTCACAAATCTTCTATAGTATCCTGTCAAGCCCAAAAATCCCCTTAGCTTAGATATGTTATTTGGCTTGGGCCACTCAGTGATTGCCTTGATTTTACTTGGATCTACCTTGTTTGTTTTTGATATCACATGGCTAAGGTAATCCACTTCCTTTTTACCAAATGATCATTTTGACATTTTTGCATAGAACTGGTGGTCTTACAATATGGTGAGTACTTGTTCTAAGTGTTGGAGGTGGTCCTTCCATGTTTTACTGTATATAAGTATTAAGGATATCATAAAAAAAACTAATACAAACTTCCTCAGGTATGGTTGGAATAATTCATTTATTGTAGCCTGAAATGTAGCTGGAGCATTGGTTAGTCCAAAGGGCATTACTTTGAACTCATAATGTCCCTCATGCGTCTAGAAGGCAATTTCGCCACATTTTCTAATTTAACCATGATCTGGTTTTACCCAGATCTCAAATATAGTTTTGAGAAATACTTGGCTCCATAAAGTTCATCCAACATCTCATCTATGAAGGGAATAGAGAATTTGATCTTAATACTTATCTCGTGTAGCCCTCTGTAATCTATGCAGAAATTGAAAGATCCATCCTTCTTCAGAACTAACACTGCGGGGGCTACATACGGACTTCTGCTTTTCAAATTGACAACACATCTTAATAGATCTTGGGTCAATCTCTCAATCTCTATTTTATGATGATGTGGATATCTGTAAGGTTTGACATTGACGGGTTTTGCCCCTGGTTCCACTTCAATTATGTCTACAATTTTCCTGTTTGGTGGCAACCATAGTGGAAAAAATTGGCATTGGCAAAAAATCGGCGAGGGTCCCAAAAACATATTCTCGGCAACATCAGTGAAAAAATCGGCATACCACGGCAAGCAATCAAAAATGCAAATTTTGTACTTCAATAGGGTCAAAATTTGCTTATCGATTTTTCCCGATTTTTCCTGATCTTTCTTGATTTTGTCTCGATTTTTGCCGATTTTTCGCGATGTCCGATGTCCGATTTTTTCGGGCCGAAAAATCGGCAGCGTGAAAAATTGCGATTTTTCGGGATATCGCCGAAAAATCGGTGATTTTTTCCACTATGGTGGCAACTTTAAAGGTAGATCTTGGAACACCTTTTTGTGTTTTTGAATTAGTTCTCAAATTTCGGGTGGTTTTGAATCTTCTATTTCGGATGTTAACAACTCCATCTCTTGACATTGAATTACGTAAGTGAGTGCTCCTTTTCGAATCAACCCTTCCATTTGATGTGACGACACAATTTGTGTGTGGGATGGTTGGAACTCGTACAATTTGTACTTTTCCCCTAGCCACTTGAATTTAATAAAGCGCTTTTGATGGTTAGTAGAGTAAGTGCCTAATTTTTGTAACCACTGAATTCCCAAAACCATGTCTACTCCTCCAACAAGAGGCACTACGAAGAATTCGGATTCTACGTTATAATCTTGCAATTGTAGCTTAACCTTGTGGCACCTTCCCATATTTTCAATGTTTTTACCATCTACTACCATCACCTTCATGTTAGGTACTGGGTATATGAACAAGTTCAACTTCTTTGCTAGATTGACATTGATAAAGTTGTGGGTGCTCCTTGTATCTATAAGGATCATGACATTGTCATTTTTTATATGACCCTTAAGTTTTAATGTTTGAGGTTGAGATATCCCTATAATGGCGGTGAGTGATATCCTTGGCCCATTAGCAATCTTACTTAGGATACCCCCATTGAGTTGGAGGAGAGTCAACCTAAAGAGAGAGGAAGAGCTATTGAGATAACAGTGGGTAGCCTTCCTAAGTTGCACAAGACTAACTTCTTGATGATTGGAACTTTACATCCTAGGGGGTGCTAGATTTTCTTGTAACATTTTAGCATTATTGAGGGGATAAAGTCCTTTCCCTGAAATTTGTAGATCAGCTACATTGTTTGATGAGTACTTTCTTGAAGATCATTATTTTATCTTGGCATTTGAAGCCTTGCTATTTTTGGAGATGAGGACAGCTAGCAAAATAAAGAAAAACTCACCTTGGCAACTCCACATTTCAGATTTTGGTATGAGGTATATTGCATGCATGCATTTTCAGACTTCAACTATTTATATTAAAGAAGTATGGGAGATATGGATTCAAATTTATATCCTGCATTTGATTTTTCAAATATACCAAGATATCCACATGAGTTGAATGATGTTTTGGTTGATAGATTTCTTGGGTATAATTTGAAGTTCCATGTACATAATGATTCAACAATTAGACATATTTTATCCTTCTTAAAAATAGTATTGTTAAAGCTTGGTCTTTATTATGAGTATGAAGTGATGAAATATTTTGTAACTACCTTTGATGATGATGCCATGGGATGGTGTTGGGAATTAGATAAAGACAAATTTGTTCATTTGCAGGATTAATGATTATATTTTGCACGCATTGGGAGGATAGTTATGATCCACGTAGTTTTCATGATATATTTGGTGAAATGCCATTTGTACCATCTTCTGAAAATTCAAATTTAGAAGAAAATCTTTCTTGTGAAGAAGACAAGGGTTTGGTGGCTGATTTTCTTTTGCAAGTTTCTGATGTTAATGGTGCACATGTAGGTGATTTGGAAAGTGAAGTTCTTAAAGACAAACCCTTGGTGAATGAAGATTAACTAGTGCTGTTTGAGAGCAGCCATAAGTACAGAAAATGCAGATTTAGTGCCCTTTGAGCAACCATGTTTTAATGATTCATATTCAGAAATTTTCATGACTAATTTCCAATGATATTTTCCTATCATATTTTCCAGTTAAATATCCTGGGGAAAACCCCAGGCACTTTCCTTCATTTCGAAAAATTGTACCCAGGGCGAACCCTAGATTCTTTAGGGCACAAGGGAAGGTCAACAACAACTCTCAAAGCTGTTGCAACAATATACTCATTAAGATCTCGATATGTCACTTGTGGGGATAGATCCTGGGTAGCGAGGATAACAATCATTCCTCCCAACCACCCAAGCTAGATACAATTTACAAAATTGCAGTTTATTATTTAACATCGACACTTAATATTTTTTATGAAAGGACCATTAGACTATGTTAATTCTTTATCAGATTCTTCATAAATGGGCATATGCATTTCCACGAGGAGAAAGCCATTGATAGTTGAGGAATGTGACCAAGCTCGTGTTGATAAGATATGCCAGCACATAAGCATCTCCCGAGGATATGCCATGCTATTTTCATATGCACCCATTAGGAATAATTGAGAACTGCTCATTTTGCGACCTGGTGAAGACTAACAAATTGTAAGACATGCAATGAAGCTTTAGCAGTCTATTTAACCATTCTTGAATATCCTGTTTCAATAATCAGCATTTACAAAGGCTGCGAAGTTACTAGAGTTTCTAGTGGTGTGTCTATCTGCTATTTCCAACTGTTATGTATGCACCATATCAAAGTGCTGCCAAATTGCC
Source organism: Pseudotsuga menziesii (assembly GCA_001517045.1). Classification (NCBI taxonomy): domain Eukaryota; kingdom Viridiplantae; phylum Streptophyta; class Pinopsida; order Pinales; family Pinaceae; genus Pseudotsuga; species Pseudotsuga menziesii. The sequence continues at coordinate 59,178 of LPNX010349295.1, forward strand.
AATATCCCCTATTATTTTCTAAGTAAACTTAGCTTCTGTTTCATCTGCTTCTATTAATCTCTTCTTTTCTGTGCATATCTATTTATAATCCAAGCTTCAAATTGATGCTTTTGATCACTAGCTGGTACTTATACAGAATTAGATCTCACAAACATCACAAATATAGAATTTGTTCAAGGATTTGAATTTTGAACTAAATTTTTAAACAAACATGAAAAAATATAAAATCCCATGAACAGTCATTGTCATTTCACCCTGCAGTATGTGGAATCCTAAATAAGAGGGAAAGAGAAAAGAAAATCAGGGAAGATAGTGATTTAATATACTCTTACTTCATTATGATAGATTCTGTGCATTTGTCTGAAAGGTATGATGTTCTGATTTGAGATATTGACTTATTTGATGAGCAGGTATTGTCAGAGGAATAGATATTTTCAAGGGATTGTTTTATGTGATTACACCTGTCCCAGTAAGCACTTTGCAGAATGTGGACATGTTTTTGCAGGGATTTATAGTAATCCCTGTTTCATTGTTACAGGTATGTTCAAATTTAGTTTGTCAAAGCTGTTGAATTGGGGTTGGACATTTTTCTGCATGTATAATATTTCCAACAGAATTTGATAGTTTTGTAAAATTTTGCAATTTGGCTGAGCATAATCACGGGGTATGTATTTTGAAACACCAGAACTAGCTGTAGTGGTCACTCATGGCCAACCACTGTTATTTCTTTATTTGATGTTAAGGCCCTTTTCTGCATACTTGAAACATATGCACAAAAGAATGAACAATTTAACTAAAGAAAATGATTTATACTTGCTCTCTTTTGCAAATATTCAACATTAATAATAATATTTGGCATTTATTATTCTCTCCATCTCATGTTCATTTTTAATGTGTATACATCTATAAAGTATTATAAGCTTGTATGCATGCCTATTGCTTCATGAAAGGAATTGATTATGCAATACTATCAGGTAATGTATGCTTATATGTAATGTCCTCTCCTGCTTAGGCAGTGAGGACCGACCCCCTAACCTATGTGATTCCTGTAGGTTCGAGTGGGCACTGACAGTTAGGGAATCAGCTGTAGACTGATGCCATATACAGAAGATCTAGGGCATCAATATTATATCATCATTGGGTAGAAGAGGGCCACCAGAGCCAAAGGCCACTTGCATGCATGCCATCTGAGCATTATTTGATGATGCATGCACCCGATTGAGTCTCCATGCACCTGCATGCAAGTCAACTGCAAATTAGAAGTTAAAGTGACCTAATTAGGTCAAAAGTTNGTTAGAAAAGAAAGATAAAGTGAATGGAGGAGGACACTTATGATTATTATTGATTTGGAGCTTCTTGAGTAGCAGCTCAGCGTGGGGCCACGACAGTTGGGGTTGAAGACGACGTCTTCAGCGAACGAGGTTTCGACCATAGTAGAAAAAATCGCCGATTTTTCGGCGATGTCCCGAAAAATTGCGATTTTTTCTGGCTGCCGATTTTTCGGCCTGAAAAAATCGCGATTTTTTCAAAAAATCGGACATCGCGAAAAATCGACAAAACATCGGCAAAAATCGGGAAAAATCAGAAAAAATCGGGAAAGATCGAGAAAAATCGGCAAATAGGGGAAAAAATCGGGAAGGAAATTTCGACCCTATTGAAGTACAAAATTTGCATTTTTTAATGCTTGCCGCGGTTTGCCGGATTTTTCGCCGATGTTGCCGAGAAGATGTTTTCTGGACCCTCGCCGATTTTTTGCCGATGCCGATTTTTTCCACTATGGTTTCGACAGTGAAATATCTGCCCTAGTCTCATTCAGGGTAGATCATACAGGTCCACCATCCGCTCTTTAACTTATTCATCCAGTTGCAGTTATCCATTACCCATCAGAAGATTGTTTGCAGGGGCACATGTGCAGCCGTAGGGGGGTTTTTAGCTGGAAAACCCCAAAGCATTTGCTGGGTCCTCAAATCTCAGTTTATCTTCGGAATATTGGTACCAGTCTCATCATCCGTATCATCCTTAAGTACCTGGTGAGTATCAGCTTCCAGTTTGCTCATCCGGAGTAGTTCTCAGCAGCTTTGTGAATCATGGGGTGTGAGCAGCTAAACCATCAATTCAATTCGCTAGCCTGCTTATTGAGCTCAGAACTTCTGCATGTGTCAGGCAACCTCTCCAGCAAGGGAAGACTACCACACCTGCAAATTCTCATCTGCATCAGACACTTCCTTCACTGAAAACGTCATCCTTATCTGATTGAGGGTTCATGCTGCTGGGTATCACCGGAGGAAAGAAGCACCAGTTCTTCACTAGATCAGTTCTTGATGCATGCATATTCTCTCTGGAGCATTATCAGCCGGATTATTAGTGGTAATGTTGATCTATCATCATAAAATTGTTTGTCCTAGTTAGCTATAAAATAAGGCCATTTCCCGGCACTTTGCATGCAAATTTATTTTCAGTATTATTGTAAATCAAGAGGCTTAAGCAAGTCCTAGTGTAGAAAAAAGTTGAATATCCGCATCTGGGATATTATATTATACCACTTGTACAAAAAGTTATAGGCCATCTCAAATGTCCCACGATGACAACCTTCCTAGGTTAATTGAAATGGGGAAATGTACATGTTTTTGAAATGGGTTCAGGTTTTAGAAATTTTGCTGCTCTCTACTTTAAGGTAAGGGGGAATGACAATCAATGTTATCAACTTATCAGAACTAGACCGGTCATCGAATTGGCGGAGCCCAAAATGTGAACCGGATCGAAAACCAGGAAACAAACTGGTAGACTAAAAAACTGTAAACACATAAAATATTCATATTTTGTAAAAAAACATATATATTCATGTGCATTCATATGAATCCAACCATTAATACACAAATATGCAAATTTTCTCATATATATAGCAATTACAGGTGCAAATAACCAAAAATAGCACTAAGTGCAATACATCATTGAAGTTCTGAACCAAGATACATCAATAAAGAGGCTTTAAATGGCCCCTACAATCCAAAAAATAAGCATAGTACTACTACTAATGAATAACTATAAACCAATAACATGAAATCTAGGGCGTAATCATCCTCATCCACATCGCCATCGCCATCCTCATCCTCATCCTCATAATCCTCAATCAGAGTGGGATTTTGTGCCCAGCCATATTCCCTTGGCCCTGATGGTAAAACCTTTGGAATTGGGTCCAAATCCAACCAAGAAAGGTATTCATTCTAAAATGCTGGTGCCTGAGACTCCACAACCTACTCTGATGATGGATCAAAGTCATCCAAGGTTATGTTGCCTGATGTTGGGGTCTTGTTCAACAACCGGTTACGCCTTAGCCTAAGATTGTACTGAACATACACCATATCATTCAACCGTTTGTGTTCCAAAGTTCAAACAATTTCGCTTCGTGGTGTGTATATGCTAAAAACGCTCCAATTGCGTTCACAATGAGAAGCACTGCATGGCTGGCTCAAAATCCGAACTGCAAACTTTTGCAACTTAGGGCAGTGCCCACCAAATTGTCCCCAGTAATAGGTTGCAAAAAGAGTTGAATGCAAACAAGTTTCAACAAACGACTTTGAAAACTTTAAATAATATAATATATGATTTGAAAACTTTGAAATTTCTTACCAAGTGGATCCTTGGATCTGCCTCGCAGGGCCATACTCAAGCCAAAGCTACCCATATTTGTTGAATTGCAACATTTTACTATGAATCTCATCTTGTGTTTTGGTGTCAGGAACCATGCGTTCAATGCATTTATACAATCCATCTTTTTTCTCCCCATCATCATCTGCTTCAAAGTCTTTTGTATAGTGGTACCTTCAAAAGTTCAAAGTTTAAAAGTCCAAAAATATTCATTAGTGAAATTGAAAATATAAGTTATAACCTTGAACCTAAAAGGTGGAAATTACAACAAAACTTATAATTGTGAATTTGAATTTTAAAATTTCTTACCTTGGGTTTAAGTAATAGCCTGTTGCATGCAAAGGACGATGGAGTTGTTTGTTCCATCTTTTATCAATGATTTTTCAAATAGCAAAATACTTCTACCTTTTGTCACCATATCTTTCCTTTATTGCTTCTTTGGCCTGATCCATGGCCTCATAACTAAAACCCATGGCAGGTTTATCACCATCCACCATTTTCAACACTTTCACAAGAGACTCATTGAACAAAACAATCTCTTCTGCCTATTTCCAAAATGTTTTTTCAAACACTTTGTCAGCTACCTCTTTCTCTTCAACCTTTTTACTCTATTGGGATTCATTCCACTCATCACAAGAAAACATTTTCCTCAGGTTGGCTTTTTGATCAACAATGGATTGCAACGAAAGAAAGTTTGTTGCAAATTGTGTAATGGCTGATCTAACTAGCTCTTTACCTCCATTGTTCTTCCTCATTAGGATCAAAACCCATGAGTGGTTGTAGATGTACCTGGTTATTGATTTTTCTTGCTCCATTCACCCACTCAATTTTGCCAATATCCTCAAGCATGAGGTCCAGACAATGTGTTGCACATGGAGTCCACCAAATGGTGGGGTTTTTTTCCTTTAACATCCTTCCCACTACAACATAGTTAGAGGCATTGTGAGTGATGTTCTGTACAACATTATGTGCCCCCACCTCCTCAATTACTTCATCCAAAAGACGAAATAATCGTTGTGCATTCTTCACCTAATCAGAGGCATCCATAGATCTAAGAAACATGGTTCCTTTTGGGCAAGAAATCAAGAAATTGAGAATGGTGTGGGATTTTCCATCACTCCATCCATCAGACATTATTGTGCACCCTGTTTTACTCCAGGATTGCTTGACTCCTTGAGGTATTCATCTATTCTTTGGACTTCATTTCTTAAAAGGCCCCCCTGATATCATGAAAACTAGGGCCTTTGAATCCCAGACCACATGAAGCTAGAAAAACTATCATAGGTTGATAATAGGAAGAATTAGTTGATTTAAAATGTATGTCTGCATCATACCACCATCTAGCAATGCACTCCCAAGCAACCTCCTTCTCCCTCTTCTTCCATTTAGCATCAATTGTGGGATGAGCACCAGGGGTAGTGCGGAGAACAAAGAAAGAGTCAAGCCTTCTATCGGTGCCCCTACGTGGCCTCTTTAAATTGGATGCTCTATGTTCCACTCTCCCTTTAAACAGGAAAACTGGAAGATTCTTCAAAACTAGGCATTTCATTTTGAGGGGTATCATGATCATCACCCTCATAGTCACTATCAGACTCAACTGGCATATAACTTCTCCCTATGTCTTTTTGAAGCTTCTTTGCCTTGGATTTTTCTTCTTGGAAGGCTTCAATACCAATGTTGAAAGTCGGCCTCGACAAAAAATCGGCGAGGGTCCTGAATACAACTTCTCGGCAACATCGGCGAAAAAATCGGGAAACATCGGCAAAAGTTGGCAAACATTAAAAAATAGAAAATACATGCATTTTTTTAGAATTTTAAACATATAAAGCAACAATAACATCAAAAAAACATATTGGAACATAAATATGAAGAAAGCACTGATATATATCATCATCATGTAGTCATGCCAAATATAAAACGATCCATCAAAGTTGATACTGAAAGTCTGAAACATCATAGTTGTCCAATCAAGAACCCAAAAGTGTATAAAGTTTAAACAATACAAAATGCCATCACATATATAAATGTATCTGAGGAAAACTAGCATCTAGCTATCTAATATCAATGCCCTCTTCCCCTTTTACGGGGATATATCATGGGTCTTTTGTCAGGCCTGCCCCTAGCACTAGAAGTAGCAGTAGAAGGCCCTGACCCTGCATCTAATACTGGACACTGAGTGATGGATGGAGGACTAGATGTATCAAGCGGTGTAGAAGGTGGTGGCGATGCTAGCACATCACCCTCCATGGTGCCTCCAACCACCTCCTCCTCCTCCACTTTCCCCTCCTCTTGCCCCTCCTCTAGCCATGTAGGTGACTCCTCCATGATAGGAGTCTCAATCTCCACCCTCCACTTAGACAATATATTAATATTGTCCAAGGAGATGGCATTTGCATCTGGTTTTTTCTGTATCTGTGCCATCCACAAGCGGAGGTTGTAATGGAAATACACCAAGTCATTAAGACGTGTGAACTCCAACCTGTAAGAGGGTAATAAAAAAAAATTTAGAGTCTAGAGGGTAATAAATTAATAAATTATAATATCTTAGAGGATTGTAGATTCACAAATTGCATTAAACATTTAAATGCAATTGCTTTGTTCAAATTCTAAGTTCTAAGTTTCTAACCTTCTGCGTCTCTTTGCATGTATTTTTTCAAATACACTCCAATTCCACTCACATCCCGAAGCTGTACAGGTTTGGCTAAGGATTCTGATGGCAAATTTTCGTAAATTTGGTGTCCCACACCAGAGGTTCGCCACCAAGTGGCTACACCAAACAAGAAATAAATATAAATAAATCATAATTTATTTTTCAAATAAAGGTAAAAACTTAAAACGGTGTAATAAGTTAATAACTTACCTGGCATGAATTCGATCCTGTTAGGAATAGCATTAGCAAAGCTGAATACTCCAGTACCATCTCGATACACCTCTATCTCGCGATTGACTGCATTGTGAGTGTCATAATCAGGTATCATCCTCTGAATACAAGTGCGAATCCCCTCCAAAACCTCACCATCAAAATCAAAATTGCATTTGTAGGCAAATGCGGGGTTGAGGAAGAGTCTTGCTGCATGAATGGGTCGATGAAGCATCCCAGTCCATCGAGTATCAATCAACTCCCATAACAACATGTGCTTGTCATGCCTTGGGGTACTCTTTCCCACATAGAAATTCCGAATGGTCTCTTTGGCCCTATCCATGGCCTCATATAAATAGCCCATTGCGGGCTTATCATCATCAACAAGTCGTAGAACCCTCACTAAAGGTTCACGAACCGAGCACACTTCCTGCATTTCTTCCCAAAAGGCATCAGTGTACACCAGCTTGGCAATGGTTTTCCCATCCTCTCTCCTGCTGTAAGCACAATCACGCCACTCATCACAAACAAACATTTGCTTCAACTCAAACTAACATTGAAGCAAAGAATGAAGAGTAATAAATGTGGTGGCAAAACGCGTGATTGTAGGATGCTTCAAGTCCTTGTTTTTGGTGTGCCTCCTCATGAGACTAAGAACAAAACCATGGTTGTAAATGAACTTGGGGATGACCCTAGCTTGATCAATCACCACCTTGATAAAGGGAATTTTCCCCATATCCTCCAACATCAAATCAATGCAATGAGCTGCGCATGGAGTCCAAAACAAAGAGGGGTACCTATCCATAAGCATCCTACTAGTAGCCACATAATTAGCTACATTATCTGTAATAACTTGCACAACATTGTGCGCCCCAATATCCTGGATGAACCCATCCATCAACTCGCATAAAAGTGCTGCATCTTTTACATGTGCCGATGCATTAACTGATTTTACAAACATGGTACCTCTAGGACAATGTACCAAGAAGTTGATAAGGCTTATACCCTTACCGTTTGTCCACCCATTTGACATTACTGTGCATCCAGTGCTCTCCCATGACTGCCTGAACTCTGCCAACCTAGCACCGATGTCCATCTTTTCTGCTTGAAGGATTGGGCCCCCCAACTCCTCAAAGGTGGCACTTTTATACCCTGGGCCAACTATTGCAATGGCATCACACATCAACTGCCAAAATGGACTGTTTTTAACAATGCTGAGAGGTATGTGACTCCAATAAAGACACCTTCTCATTACCCTGTCCGGTTCTACCTTTTCGATTTCTTTATAATTGACTTGATAGAAGGTTGTGATCCTGGTCCAACAAAATGGGATGCAAGCCCCGCCCTCCCAAGAGGTGAAGCTGTGGAGCCCCTCCCACTACCCTCACCGATAGTGGTAGATAGAGATGCACCTACACTTTTTGCTTGGCCAAAAGCTGCAAGCTCAACTCTGTTTGCAGCGATCTCATCCTTCTTTCTCATTTTTTCATGGATGGCGCCATGGGCAGATCTGATGATTTCTGGGGTCATTGCAGTACAAAGGCCAACATCATGGCCAGGTAGTTTGGTTAGATGGTATTTCAACCTGTTAACCCCTCCCGACATGTGATGCCCACATAATTTGCAAGTCAAATTTTGCCTATTGATGCCATCCTCGGGCTCACCATACTGCCAAAATGGGTCCAATATGCAACCCTAGGGCACAAAAACAAAAAAAATTACATTAAGCTCCATTGGAAAAAAATAGCAACATTCTAGCTCAAAAAAATCAGACCTCTAAATTTAGATTTTAAGCCATGAAAGATAAGAAGAAGAGGGTGGCTAAGAATTAAAAAAACAAGCATGCTATTTTCCATTCTAATTTTTTAGAACCCCCATTTACATTGGGACTGTTTTTCATTTTTTTGGGCATGAAAATCAATGGTAAAATAGTAAAAACAAATAGCAAAGAAATATGCAAGAAATAGGCAAAGAAATAGTAAAAGAAATATGCAAGAAAAAATGCAAGAAATCTTTCAAACAGTCCATGGAAAAGATAGAAGAACAATGGGATAAAATGCACATACCTTGAACACTTGCTTCACAAAAATCCTTGGTTGAGATGCTAAATGGTGTTTGAAAGCTTCCAAGGTGTTGGCGGTCTCCTCAAGCCCTTCTCCTCCACTTCCAACAAACTCATTTGCCAAATGACATAAAATAACCCTTTTTTTCCTTTTCTAAGCCGCGGATTAGTTGCCTGGGCGACTTTTTCCTTCAACTTGCGCGGTTTCCCAAAAAAGCGCGATTTTTATCAAAAAGTCGTGACTCGCTTTTGCTCGTCGAAAAATCGGCTTGGAGCAAAAGTCGCGACTTTTGCAATTTCTCGCGAGAAGTCGGCGAGGTTTTCAAGGCTGTTCAATACTACTTAGCATCTCTCCTCTCAAATCATTAGAGACTTTGGACAAGGTTCAACATTGCCCCGTGCATGTGCTAAGTGTTGTTTTATTCTATGGATACCCCCCTCAACAATTTCCTTCCCATAGTAATTGCATAGTTTTTTCCCATTGTCATACAATTGGCAATGATTCCATGCTGGATCCCTCCTATCTTTTGGAGCCATGGAAAAGTTCAAACAAAAATCTGAAAATAAAACCCTAGTGTTTATTAATTAATAAGAAAATATAATTATAAGAGAAGAGGAGAAGAAGGAAGAGTGTTGACAATGGACATACCTTCACACTCCTCGCAAAGTTTGAGAAGAAATAACAACCAAAGAACAACTCTATAGCATCCCAAAGAACAACTTGATAGCAACCACAAAATCTTAAAAAACTCTTGAAGAAGATCCAAAAAACAACTGCAACTTTGCTCCAAAATAGTGGTCCAAGAATTCTCCAAAAGCACCCTGTAAATAAATCTTTGATTCTGCCCAAGAACTTCACCAAAAACACCCAACGAACTCATCTCAATAACCCTCCAAAACTACCCAAATAACTTTGCTCTTAAGAACTCCAAAGAGATGGAATGAATGGGTAACCGGGGCTGTTGCCATTGTTCCAAGGCCTCGAAGGGCTTCAAGCTTGGGCTTGGACAAGGTCAAAAGGGCTCCTCTGACACAAACAACCACAAACTAAACACTAACCCTCAGGGGCTCCATAAGGGGCACCAAGGACTCAACAATTGGCATCAATGACCAGACACGGTTGGCATCAATGACAACTTAATCAACATAGAGGAGCGGGGAACATGGTGCTATTGATAAATAGGATCCCAATATAGACAATCATTTTGATGATTATGTATTTTCCGTTTTGATTCAGATATGTATCACACTTGGTTCTATTTTGATATATTCACCCTTAGATGGTATATACATGAGTAGACATTGCATTTTTGTGTCTAATGGCTTGGAATCACAGCTTGGAATCTTCAATATATATATATATATATATATATTTTATTTAAATTGTAAAATTTTATGTATTTTTTAGTAGTCCGAGTCATTGAAATCAAACCACTCTGAGTCATTTGTATCCACCACATCTATATATCATCGCTTTCTCCATATTTATGTGCTTATGTGTTTATTTGATGTTGTTGTTGAAATAATGTAACTTTGAAGAATATTCTACTTGTACCTTACATTATTATTATTGTTCCTCTTTAGGGAGATGCCATTAATGTAAAAGGTCATGAGGTAAATCCTCCTTTGTAAGTCGGGTCAATAGTACCCAGAAGAGATTAATATAAATATTATTTTGAATTTTCCTAGGTAGGTCGGTCCTGTCAATTTGATAGGTCAGCTTAGTTAGTTTAAAAGGTCAGTCAAGTGATGAGTATAAATAGGGAGGCGCCCTCCCTCATTTACACACGTACACTCACTCATGTATTGCGCAAGAGAGAGAAAGAGGAAGGATGGCGAAGGAGGAGAAGTGTTTTTGGCTCTTGTGTTAGGGTTTGGTCTCTTTCTCTCTTATGAGATCTTGTTCTTTGGGCATTGTACTTTGGTAATCTATATTGAGGAAGTTTTGTTGGGTTTTCTTCCCCGTGTGGGTTTCCCAGGATTAATTGCTATGTACCTTGTGATTGTGTTTCTTTCAAAGATCCTCTTTATGCTGTTATTGTGAAAGTGTATTAAATGCACATGAAGTTAGAAATTAAGATGTAACAAGATATAAACTTAATATGGTATCAGAGCTAGACTGAAAAGAGCAACTTTTACTGGGTAATGTCTCTCTCATTCTCCAGACAAGAAATTAGTGTTTCCTACTAAAGATAAATTTTGGAGTGCAAATGACATTGGGAAGTGTGCTCCTCTTAGGCACATCTTTTGGCGCTTGGATCGAAGTTTTTCAGTGGACAGATCCATCGAAAAGTCAAACCCTAGTTTGACTTGGAACAATAAAACCAGAAAACCAAAAGTCCAGAACCAGAACTAGAAACTATAGTCCAGAATTTTGCAAGTCCAGTTTCAAGGGTTAATGTTTGGATTCTTCAGAAATTGACTGTACCAACATACTCACCTTAGTCAAGCACATCTTTTGGTAAGTTCAGTCTTCATTTATGAAAAATTTCAATTTTTTGTCATTTTCTGTTCTCCGGGACAAGATGCCTCCAAGCACTAAGCTTGATGACAAGTTGGAAGGCATAGAAAATTTTTGTGCTTGGAAATACAGAATTGGACTCATTCTAGAAGAGTATGATCTTGTAAAGTTTATCAAGGAAGTTGTGTTGGAGCCCGAAGAAGATGAAGCAAAGGAAAAGTACAAGAAGGACATGATTAGAGCCAAGAGGATCGTAGCAGATTCTATCAAGGATCACTTGATTCCTCAAGTATCCTCCAAGGAAACACCTAAGGAGAAAGTTTGATGCCTTGACAAGAATGTATGAAGGAAGAAACATTAATCGAAAGATGAATTTGAGAGCCCTACTCAAAAGTACAAAGACTAGCAAGAATGAATCAATCCAAGAATATTTCACAAGGGTTTCTCAATTCAAAGAGCAACTTGAAAAATTCAAGAATATATTTTATCCTTCGATCTCTCTAAGTCTGCGACACATGGAAATGAGACATGGCTAATTGATAGTGGTGCTTCAAAGCACATGACATGTCAGAAGAAGACTCTCTCCAGTCTTGAAGAAAAGGACTCCCCTCAGAAAGTTTCACTAGGAGATGATTATCAATATCCCATCAAGGGAATAGGAGAAGCCACATACACGTTTGATTCAGGAACCTCGATGAAGATGAAGGATGTGCTATATGTACCAGGCTTGAAGAAGAACCTACTTTCTATTTTAGCTTTAGATAAGAAAAAATTCAGGGTTGCCTTTATAGATGGTGAAATTCTTATGTGGCCTAGAGGAAAATCTCTAGAAGATGCAACTGTTATTGGGACGGAAGAAGGTGGCCTGTCACTCAGAAGCAGCGTTGATTCATGATACTACAAGTCCATGTGAACCATGGCATAGAAGGCTTGCTCACATAAACTACAAAGCCTTGCCACATGTGAGCAAGGTAGTAACTGGTTTACCTGATCTAAAGATTGCTCATAAAGGAGTATGTAAAGGATGTGCAAAAGGAAAGAACATAAAGAATCCATTTCCGAAAAGCGACACCAAGACAGAAAGAATATTGGAACTTGTTCATTTAAATGTATGCGGTCCAATGCCCTCAACATCTTTAAGTGGATATGTATATCATGTAACATTCATTGATGATTACTTTCGTAGGACTTGGGTTTACTTTTTGAAATCAAAGGATGAAGTGTTTGGAAAGTTAAAGGAATTTAAAGACTTGGTAGAAAATCTTTCAGAAAGAAAGATCAAGACACTCAGGTCAGATAATGGAGGAGAATATACTTCAAATGAATTTGGAAACTTTTGCAAATATGTCGAGATTAAGAGGGAACTTACCACTCCCTATAATCCACAACAAAATGGTGTTGCGAAAGAAAGAACTGAACTATTCTGGAAGTAGTGAAGACTATGATCCATGATCAAGATATTCCTATGCACTTATGGGCTGAAGCAACAAGAACAACAATATATGTCCAAAACAAAATATCCCATAGTGCACTAGGGTTCAAAACCCCTGAAGAGATCTTCACAGACAAGAAACTAGAAGTAGGTCTTCTCAAGATATTTGGTTGTCCAGTGTTTGTTCATATTCCAAAAGAGAAAATAACCAAACTGGATCCTTCTGGAAAGAAAGGAATATTTGTTGGAGACTGTGAAGTCTCCAAGGCCTTCGGAATTTATATACCAGGTTGCCATCATATGGAAATTAGCATGGATGTAACCTTTGATGAAGATGCATCTCTCAAAAAATCTGAAACAATAAGAAGATGTTTCTTACAAACATAACCAACATAAATACGCCAAGTAATCCATGAATGGATAATAATAATAAAATTGATAAATATTTGATGATGATTTACATTTACAAGGGTTGGACTTATATAAGTCCATTCGTGACTTTCCAATGTAAAGTCACGACTCTTTATTAATAATTAATAATATTAATATTAATGTTGAGATTTTATATATATATATATATATATAACAAAATCCAAAAAGTGCTCGTTTGAAGAAGTATATGAAGAAGTTGTCGCTCCCAGAGTTGCAGAACCGATGGAAGAAGTTGCACTTTCTCTTGATGATAAGATTCCGGAAGACCATGATATGCTGGAGCCCCAAGAACCTCCCCACATGACTATCTCTCACAAAAGAAAGCAAGCTTGGGCTCGAGAAATTATTCAACATGCAGAGAAGTATGGTGCTCCAGAAGGTTCCCTGAGACAAAGTAAGAAGCCAAAAGCCATTTTCCAGTTATGTGGCTTTGATGTGTGATCTTGTAGATAAAAAGTCTACTTGTTTTGAAGCAGCTGTTCAAAAGAAAGAATGGGTAGAAGCCATGAAGGAAGAATACCAATCCATAATGAAGAATGATGTGTGGGATGTAGTTCCCAAACCAGAAGGTAAAAGTGTGGTATCTTCCAAATGGATATACAAGATCAAACATGCAACCGATAGAAGTTTTGAAAAATACAAAGCCAGATTTGTGGCACGCAAATTCTCTCAAATTCCCCCCGTAGCACGGTACACTTCTATTAGAACCATCATGGCACTTGCAGCTAAGACGGAATGGAAGTTACACCAGATGGATGTGAAAACAACCTTTTTAAATGGTGTTATTGAAGAAGAAGTGTACATAGAACAACCACAAGGTTTTGTAGTTGAAGACAGAAAGACACATGTCTGCGAGCTAAAGAAGGCTCTGTATGGGTTGAAGCAAGCTCCAAGAGCTTGGTATGGAAGAATTGATAGTTGTTTGACGAGCTTGGGATTTACCAAAAGTAAAGCTGATCCTGACCTTTACCTGAAGGTTATCGATGATAGACCTGTCATATTATTGTTTTACGTGGATGATTTATTCCTGACAGGTAATGAGAAGCAAATATCAAAGTGTAAGAAGAAGCTTGCTGCAAAATTTGAGATGAAAGGCCTTGGCATGATGCATTATTTTCCAGGTCTTGATATGGCAGAGCCCAGAAGGAATCTTCCTTAACCAAGGGCAGTATGCAGTAGAAATCTTGAAAATGTTTGATATGTTGGAATGTAAAGCCATGGGCACACCCATGGATACAAATTTGAAGTTGCTGGCTGATGCTTCTTTAGAGTTTGTGGATGTGACACTATATAGACAGATTGTTGGTTCATTGATGTATCTAACAAATACTCGACCAGATATATGCTTTATTGTGAATTCCTTGAGTCAATATCTGGTTGAAGCCAAACATGTTCACTTGGTAGCTGCAAAGCATGTGATGAGGTACCTGAAAGGTATGGTAGACTATGGTCTTAGTTATACTAGAGATCATGACTTTAGACTATATAGTTATATAGATTCAGATTGGGCAGGACATGTCTCAGACATAAATAGCACTTTAGGTGGATGCTTTAGTCTAGGGTCAGCCATGATCTCATGGCTAAGCAGGAAGCAGTCTAGTGTTGCTCTCAGCACTGCATAAGCGGAATATATTGTAGCTTGTTCCACTAGTTGTGAAGCCATATGGTTTAAGAAGTTGTTATCAGGTGTATTCAATTTGGAGATGGATGCCACTGTGATTCTATGTGAAAACCAAAGTTGCATGAAGATGATAGAGAACCCTGTTTTTTGCGATAAGATGAAGCACATAGAAATCTGGTATTTCTACATTCGTGACATGGTGCAGAAGGGAGCTATAAAGCTATAAAACCTCTATCTCATGTGAAGTTTGAGCACTTCCAAGACAAGCTTGGTATTGTCTGTAAGGACTTCCCTCGAAAGGGGGAGTAGTGCAAATGATACTATGGTATCCTGATCACACCAAGTAGCTCAGTTTGTTGGGATATTATAAATCCACTCCATACTTAGGATAACAATATTTAATTTTTTTTTATTAATTTCCTACCTACTAGCCTAGATAGTTGGCATCCACTTGCACCACTTGGTCAACACTTGCCATATATACCCCAGGAGTTCCTTTATCCTAATTCTGGTTAGATCCTTCCCACTTTATTGACTGCCAGAATTAGTAACTACGCCTTCCTGTAGATTCTGTCTTTATTCTGCTTTATTCCTTCCTTTCAGTGGATAAGGTAAAGCTAGTCAACTAGAAAATTGCTATCGTTTGTTGCCAACCCATCCTCCATAATTTTCTCTCAAGATTCTAGGATTAGCATGTTTTTCCATCATTCATGACAACTCACTCATGGTTTAGCTAATTCGTGAGGTCCTTGACAGAGTTGGAAAGTGCTTTAGCCACCTATGGGGGTTTATCGTATTTAATAAGCCTGATTTATGAGCTAGCATGAGTTGTCTTCTAGCAACTCAATTTTCCTTTAGAAGGATGTATTACTAATGTAATAATCAATCAATTCATTGATTCAATAATCAATTATTCAGTTTTCACTTCTTCATGTGATTCAGTCTCATTATTCTTCTCTCTATTTTCCTTGTGTATGCTTGTGAGAATTATCTTGTAGCTAGATCCTTGTCCTGTGCTTACACATTCTATTAAGCCTCGATTTCTTTATGGTATCAGAGTTGCTATTTCTACATAGTTTGGATTGATCATCCTTAGAATTGATCCCGTAATTCAGAAAGGAAGGGTCGTCTTAAATGTTGATCTTTAGACTTGATCCTGTAATTTAGAAAGAAAGGATTGTCTTAAATGTTGATCTTTAGACTTGATCTCGTAATTCTGAAAGGGAGGATCGTCTAAGATGTTGGTTGGTGGACTTGATCCCATAATTTCGAAAGGAAGGATCGTCTTATGCATGTATGTGTCAACTGTGGTGGCTCCGTAAAGACTTGATCCCGTAATCCCAAAAGGAAGGATCGTCTAATTACCACAGATGTATTGGACTCAATCCCGTAATTCTGAAAGGAAGGATTGTCCATGATCTCGTAATTCTGAAAGAGAGGATTATGTTGGTTGTTGATACACCTACCTCATTATCTTTCCATAGATGATGTTGCTCCAGCCTTGAGCTGTTGATTATGATGTTGTTATACTTGTCACATGTGGATGTTGATGTTATACAAACTTCATGTTGATGAGCCAGCCTTGTGCTTTCGTTGTTGTTGATGTATCGGTTTTTATGCTAATGTGATGATGATGAGACTTCAACTTTGTACTGAAGATGATGATGATGTTCAAGCTTTGTGCTGCATGTGATGATGCTCTAGCTCTGCACTGCAGATTTTGATGTTCGAGCTCCGTGCTACAAATGACGATGTTCCAGCTCCGTGCTGTAGGTGATGATGCTACAACTCTGTGTTACAGATGATGATGTTCCAGCTCCATGCTACAGATGATGATGTTCCAGCTTCATGCTGCAGATGATGATGTTCCAACAAGCTATTCAAGTTGTTGATATTAATGTTGTTCAAAACTTTTGATGATCTATAGATGTTTCAGACAATGTTCCAAATGATGTCATTGATGATACCTCCTCCTTTCGATGATGTTGTGTAAAGCCACACATGTTGTTGTTGTCAGTAGAATACCCTTATTGTTAAGGGGGAGTGTTGAAATGATGTAACTTTGAAGAATATTCTACTTGTACTTTACATTATTATTATTATTCCTCCTTTGGGAGATGTCATTTATGTAAAAGGTCATGTAAAAGTCATGAGGTAAACCCTTCGTTCTAAGTCGGGTCAATAGTACCCAAAAGAGAGTAATATAAATATTATTTTGAGTTTTCCTAGGTAGGTCGGCCCTATCAATTTGATAGGTCGACCCAGTTAGGTTAAAAGGTCAGTCAAGTTTTGAGTATAAATAGGGAGGCGCCCTCCCTCATTTTACACACACACACACACTCACTCATGTATTATGCAAGAGAAAGAAAGAGGAAGGAAAGTGAAGGAGGAGGAGAAGTGTTTTTGTCTCTTGTGCTAGGGTTTGGTCTCTCACTCTTATGAGATCTTGTTCTTTGGGCATTGTACTCTGATAATCTATATTGAGGAAGTTTTGCTGGGTTTTCTTCCCCTTGTGGGTTTCCCAGGATAAATTGCTGTGTACCTTCTGATTGTGTTTCTTTCAGAGATTCTCTTTATGCTGTTATTGTGAAAATGTATTAAATGCTCATGAAGTTAGAAATTAAGCTGTAACAACATATAAACTTAACAATTGTTGCTTTATATATTTAAAATTTTGAAAAAGATGAATATATTTGTATTTTTTAATGTTTGCCGTGGTTTTCCTATCTTTTTGCCGATGTTGCCGAGAAGTTGTATTCAGGACCCTTGCCGATGCCGAAATTATCTACATTTTTGAAAAGTACAATATAGTAGTGACACATCGTGGGAACATAAAAGTAACTCCTAGAAGCTGAAATACAAAGAGAAATAGACTAAACTACCAAAAAAGAGACGACTAGAGGCATATGCATACATAACATGAAAAATGGCTAGTCATCCTCATCAAAAGAGGGAGAAAAAAGCCACAATGTCTCAACAGAAACAATAGTGGAAGTAGAGGAGGAAGGTGAAGATATCCTTATTAAACCATCAACCATAGAGGAGTTAAAACTTAATATTTTTGTCACACGATTTGATGATCTAAATGTTTGCAAGGAATAAACGATCGCTTGACAAGTGGAACCACGGGACATTGCCCCAAAGTGTGACATAGGCAAGGTACCTGTTATCACGGATCTTGTAGTTTCCCTGTAGAGTAATCCTATACAGGATGGTAGAGGGTAAAGGCAACCAAAGCCACGAACTACGAGTACCCCAACCCTAAAACAATGGATGGTTGTCATGCTGGTTGAGCTACCCTTCGCATTATGTTACTAAAGCCCAAGTGACAAAGGGGGAGACCCAGACCTCTCTTATATGGAAAGACCTAAAGCTAATCACCAGATCAAACAAAATGCACATAATGCGTAAGGTGATTGCGGGGAACCTTAGATTTAAGGATAAAGCCACAAATTAAGGAATGCCCAAGTGCTTTAAGGATGTTGGAAGTGTTCTTGGGTCAAATGGTTGAGTGGCTAGCAAATGTGGTTACCAGATCTAGAATTCATGTGCTAATTCAAATGATCAAATCCGAGACCCTGGGGGGATTTAGATGAAAAATAGGGAAAATACCCAAAGTTGGATTTGATAGCGAATTAGGGCTTATACTTGATTTATTGCTTGGATGATAGAAATGACAGTGTTCAGGATCCGAATAAGGTCTGGACACATTAAACTCAAAAAATGCCAATAAAAGAGGAGAGGGTGATTTACCTAGGAGATCAGTGCCATAAAAAAATGGGTAAATGAAGTCTAAAGGTGACGCCTTCTTGGGAGTTTGGGTTTTGGATAATTGCCGTCAAAACCCAAATCACCAAATTTTGAGATTTCGAGTATAATATGCCCTGGTGATTTTTTCTACTTCTAACAAGGGTTTTTTTTAGTAAAAATAGCTGATGGACAGTGCATGAAAAATAAAATACAGAGAAAGAAAGATGAGAAACTTACCTGGAATTTGTAGATACCTTCAAGGATGATGAGGATTGCTTCGTCATAGATCAAATGAGAAATCCAGAGAAGATGTTGATGCAAACGCTTTGCCTGACGACCCTAGCATCCTCTCTACCTGCCACACGAAGGGAAAACCAATAAGTAATGACAAATATATCAGGATTTTCAAATAAGAAGTAAGAAATAAGGAAATGGAAAGTCATAAAGAAATAACCACTCATTGATAAAACTAAACCAAAGAACGACGTTAGGCTGAGTCTTCCCACCAATGCACCTCTCTCCAATTCGCGTCCTTCACCTGCAAATCGAAATGGACACAAAAAAGATATAAGATGCTATCTCGAAACAATCTCAGTGCAAGAGAGAAAAATTTCAATCATCACCACATTCATTCATCTACAGGTACACAAGTATTGAATTCCAGAAAAATCTCTTTATTCAATATTTTCGATGCCAGAGCTCATTGTTTACAATGGGGGGATCAACTCTCTTAAATAGCTTGAGAGTGTGTCTGCATTTTACCTAACTATCATCCGATGGTTGATATTAAGACATCATCAATGGTGGAGATCAAAAGTACAAAGATCAATACATGGATCAAGATGACCACATCAAAGGGGGGTGCACTTTTGCTGAAGGACGCCTCCCAAGGTGGAAATGATAACATAACATAAGATATAATATGATAGTACATCAAAGGGGGTCACTAGGGGCTTAATTCACCTAATGCCCCATTACAACCTCCAATCATAGGATATAACAATATAACACATCAATTAGCCAAGTTGAGGGGTGCCCCTTGGGGGGCATCCTCATTGCCTAAGCCAAAATAAAATAATCCCAGACCATATGCTGATTGAAACTGCTGAAGAACTGTCCGAGGAGTCAAAATACATCATCTGATAACTTTTCAAGACATTTCCTTGACCCAATAGGCCAAATCGATTTTTTCAGTGAATTTCCTAGTTAATTTTTTGGTGGTACATCCTCTGAAATTGAATAAAATCATCATAACTCCGTCTAGGATGAGAACTGGGGAAAATTGACTGTATTGGATGATTTGGAGACTTAGAAGAATGGTATGAGTGACTACTCATACTCCTTAGAGCACTGCAATGCTCTAGGAGAACCAAAATGTCTGCAATTTGTAATAAAAGTTGATCATTTGGGCCAATAATAAAGGGATAATAATCACTGATCATGAGATCCGGGGCCAAACTCTGAAAACTTAGACTGCAGTATTGGTCTTGGGCATGTCTGGAACAAATATAAGCAATGTTTTTTGAGTCATTGCCTTGGGAACTGTGTTTGACTTGGTCAACTGGATTGACTAGGTCAAAGTACCCAAAATGAAGGTGAGATACTGTATCAATATGATCCTGCATGTATCGAAGGTAAGAAATGCTCCAATGGTGTATATCAAAACCCAACTTAAGTCATGTTATTCAGAATCATGGTGACAATAATAATAATAATAATAAATAAGATATACCTGTTCCTTTGAAGGAACATTGAATCTTCTGGAAGTCTCTTGTGCATGCCATGCTTACAAAGTTTAAACAATTTGCTAGTGTTGGGTGGATGTGGAAAACAAGGCTTAAGGTAAAGGGGGTATGACTCATGACTGACTTTGACTCTGTGATCTCTTCGACTGATAACCAATACACTCAACCACAATGACATATGTATGACAGATAGCAATAGGGGATGGTGGTGTCTCACAAGTGGATAAAGTACTTGGGTTTGTTGCCTTCAGAATCTAGCAAGTTTTCCTTTGCACTAATTTGTAATATAGGTCAACCTTCAAAGGAAGGTGCCTTGGAAACCTTCTGGGCTCCAGAACTGACAAAGACATAACCTTTGCAGGCTAGTCTCACCCAATGTTATCAAAACCCAACTTGTTTGGAAAAAAACCCCTGGTTGGACCGGTTTACAAGCTTCACCGAGTCAAATCATGCACTCAAACCGTTTTTGGACGGTTCCATACGAAATTGGCCGGTTTCAAGGATGAACTGCCCGGTTTTCTCCAAACCGTCCGATTCAGTACAAAACCGGTCGGTTTTGTACAAAAACGCCAAGGACCCCCAAAAATAGCTAATTTCAAATTCTTATAATAAAATAAAAAATAGGGTCCACATGTGAGCTGTTTAATTGACCCACGACGTTTCTAATGTTATAAAAGGAGGCTCCCACCCTCCATATCAATCACATTTAATTGTGAATGGACTTGGGCCCTCTTCCACAACAAGAGGATGTGAACATTGATGTTGCAGTTAGAAAAGTGCCTTCAGGCCTAGGGGAGTCAAGCCATGCTCTTGTTGAGGATGTAGATGATGACTCTAAGTCTGAGCATGAGGACTCAGATAATTATGATATATGATTAGAATCATTAGATTGTAGATTCTAGAGTGTAGACTGTAGTCATATGCTTATATTTTGACTTAAGAGGCCATTTATAACCTCTTTGTTGATGTACTTTTCTTTAGTTATGTATTTGCAATCGATGTTTTTTTGGTTTTATATGCTCTTGCTATATACATCAGAAACTTGACATATTTGTTTATAATGGTTTAAATTCACATGTATGCACATGGATATATATGTATTTTTTGAAAATATGAATGTTTTATGTATGTTTGCTCAACCAGTTTTTTGATCTGGTTTGTTTCCCGGTTTTTGTCCGGTTCGGTTTTGATAACATTGGTCTCACCCTATTACCCTGTGGGGGAAAATGAGCTGAACACTATACAAAGAGTGAGTGCTCATCCTTTGACCATTGATCTTTTTCAATAACTTTCACTTTATCATAAGATAGTAGCCAACCTACAAGAGCAGCTACCCTGGGAAGCCTTCTGGGCTCCTGTAAATGACTTAGGCCTAGCCCTATTGCCAGTGAGCAGTCTATAGCCCCGACGAATTTGCCTCTCCCTGCTGCCCCTTTGGAGGGCAGATGAGCCTTATATTATACAAGGAATGAGTGCTCAACCCCCTGGCCATTGATTACTTTTTTGAAACATTTATACTTTGCATCATTTAGATATAACATTTATGTGTTCTGATGCTTTAGTGTTTAGTAACACTGTTTGGTGGAGCATTTGTTTTGAGGACTAAAGGAGAACTAGCCAGTGAACCCAACCACACTAGCCAAGCCACATACTTCAAAGCCAAAGACACATAAGAACATGGAGTCTATCATGCATAGGGGTCAAAATGGGGAAAAGATCTTCAATCTCACAAGTCTCAGTCGATCTAAGTCATGGGATAAGACTCAAACAATGGATGAATTGGATGGATGGGGACAAACGACATATGGAACCAACATAGCACTAAGGTTTAATCATTCGTGTAAAGCATGGCATGGGCAACAATCTTCAACATTGAGCTCTTTGATCGATCTTAACACAAGTTTATGCATCACTATATATATAAGCATAGGTCACCATGATCATCCTAACAAAACAAGCCTATGTAATATCCCAAATATTGATATTCTATAATGTTCTATGATATCGCTGACTCAGTCACTCAACCTCATACAAATTTGCAAAATAATTGTGCATGCAAACTCGCCATGCAAAAATTCCCTAAAATATAGCTGAATTAGGGTTAGGATTTTGCAGCGAGAAATTAACACGTACCACTGATATTCTGGCTGAAAATGACTCCAGAGATAGCTGCATGCATAAGGATCTGGATGGGTGGTCTAATAATGCTCTTTTCCTCTGGTGTTACTGCCTCGCAGTACCGTAAAAACCCTCCACACTGAAGGTGACGTTTTTGTAGGAGGAGAGGTCCGTTCGGGCTAAAACTTTTTGAGCTTGTCCGTCTGCTGATGCCGAAGAGATGGCCTGGCACATGCGGAGGTTTGGCTGCCTCTAAGTGCCCTAGCAAACTGATTAGCAGTTCTGCTGCTCACGCCCCCAACTGATCTGTTTGGCTGATAGTTGCTCTAGGTTAGCAAACTAATGGCTGATAATCACTGCATACCGTAGGATAGGCCTGTTGAGAAAGAGGAGGTTGACATGCGGAGGAAAGATTGGGTTTTGTGGTCCCAACGAATCCTACTGTGTTTTCGGCTGCAAAATGTGGATCTGCTAATAACCCTTTGGAATGTGTTGGATCTCCAAACACTATAGTATATGATGGATGCAATGGATAAACCTGGATGATCTATCCCAATAAAAGACTAGGGCAGATATCTCACTGCTGAACCCTTGCTAGCTGTAGACATCGTCTCCAACCCCAACTGTCGCGGCTACACGCTGTGCTGCTGCTCGAAACTCCAAAATCAATCAACAATAACAATAGATATCTCCTTTAGTCCCATAACCCTTCTTAAATAGATCCTTATGCACTTTTAGGGTTTGCATATCACTTTTAGGGTTTATGCTCACTTTTGCATGCATGCAATTCTAATTTCAAGTTGACTTTAATACTAAAGAAATATGGCCTGCGTGCTTTGCATGCTTTATGATAATAACTCTGATGGCCCTCTTTACTATACTGATGACTGAATAATTGTCCTAATGTGTTCCTAGTATTAAAGGTCCTCGATCAATTCCCTATTTATCAAAAACGGAACATTACAACCTAGGTGTTTGATATACACCACAGAGCAAAAGCAAACCAAAGAAACATATACATGATCTCACCATATATACTTGTCTTCATTTGATAAAGCCTCTCTATAAATGTGTGTACCATATCTACTCTACTGCTCTGCATAAATGAACTAGGTCACCATTGAAAGCATCTCAATGGACAAGTAAATCTTGGTCCTAGCAAGGAAACTCTACTAACAAGGCTCTGAAATGGCTGAGGCTATAATGATCTATGCTAAAAACCCGATGTGGATGAATAGCTCGAATAAGAATAAAGAGATAAATCTGTATGTTGCATCATGGTGGCCCAAATGCAATATATGTGTGATAACAATACCCTCTCTTTAGATTTTGCAGTTCCATTGAAGCAAACCCATACTAACCATGGGAGGTGTCCCTAGACAAGCTTTCTCGGATATTTGCCAGTAAAACCAACTTTCTCACATTACTAATGAGATTGATTTGTCAATAGAGATAGAAAGCCGGGGAATTAACAAAATGGAAAATTGGATCTCTATGGATAGGGCTATCGGGACTCGAGTTAGGCAAATGTAAAATATGACCTCAAGGACGTAGGCTTTCTCAGTACTCTCAAGATGAGAAAGGATTTAGACGAAGATGTTGAAATCAGCATCAGTAGGCATTCTCCAAGATCTGAGGTCATAAGTGACCACCCTGAAGCTAGCCAGGGAGACTTGGAGATTAACCAGTTCTGTG